>JAHWFP010088432.1:109359-122591 GCA_023313725.1 Lithobius niger | reverse complement strand
TCTTCTTCTTCTTTTTATCTTCATCTTCTTCTTCTTCTTCATCTTCTTCTTCTTTTCTTCTTCATCTTCTTCTTCTTCTTTTCTTCTTCTTCATCTTCTTCTTTTCTTCTTCTTCTTCTTTTCTTCTTCATCTTCTTCTTCTTCTTCTGCCTTTCTTCTTCTTTTCTTCTTCTTCTTCTTCATCTTCTTCTTCTTCTTCTTCTTCTTCTTCATCTTCTTCTTCTGCTTATTTTCTTCTTCCTCTTCTTCCATACATAGCTGCGAACTTCCTAGATACTTGAAGACTGCTTAATAAACTTTTGCTTAAATTGTAACAACTGTAATAAAGGCCTAACACAAGTCTTATGTATATCTAATTTCTTTTTATGCCATCCAGTATAGAAGGCCAACACACTATACTTCTGATGTACGCCGTAACTTATCCAACTCTTGGCGAAAATAACTACGACCACTATTTGGACAAGTGGCTGTTTTGAGGTGGCAGCAGAGAACAAGTTGTGGAATGTAGAGTAGAAATGTCTTGCAAACTATGGCTTCTACTTCGCCCTTAATTGCTTTCTCTCTGCGGAACCAACTTTAAAATGAACGTTAATCTTAGAGGCTCACTAAAGTTGATCCTAGTGATCAAGAAAGGGCACAATTTTAGCAAACTCATTCCGTTAAAAATACCGTCGTAATTGGCGCATCGCTGCGTAATACAATATTAATCTCCACACGCACAATAATTAACAAGGAGTCGTTTATTGGCTTTTCTGGAGATTAAATTATTTCGGAACTTATACACGAAGAAAAAAATTATTTTGCTTTGATGTTCGCCGCATCGGAATATTTTCCACTTTGTCGGGTCCTTAAAGGAGGCCGATCTTTGTTTTGGAATGTTTGTATAAGTTTGGGTATAGAAAATTAAGAAAAAGAAAAAAAAATACGTGTTCGGCAATATTTAGGCAGAATTTTTTTCGGGAACGATTACCATTAATTTCTCGTTTGATTTTTGAATTAGTTTTAAAACACCAGTGTTTACACAAAATTCAAAATTCGATTAATATATGCGAAAGTTTTTTGGGGGGAGAATTATGTGTTGTTTTTCTAAGGCGCGGACAAAAAGAACATATGAACGCCGCAAGGTTACAAAAACGCTGCTTTCATTAGGAGTTACTTTGCTTTTCCTTGTCAAACAAAAACTTTTGAAACAAAACAAAACTCTTGTAATTATTTTACTGAAAAAAAAATCTTTATTTGAAGGAAGTTTAACACCGCTTATGAATAAGAAATTAAGTTTGATTAAAGGTACATAGTGATTGGCCTATAACAGCCACTCGCAATCTCAATCCGCGCATTGTTGCCGCCACACCGTTTCGCCAGAATCGGCGTAGTATAGTACTTAAAGAACTTAGAGATGTATACCTTGTTCCACATTATGTTTTCAGAAAACTGACTGCATGACGGCACGTTTCCTTCTGCTACAAATTCAAAAAACACGCAAATATCCTGCTCGTAGACTCATTAACAGTAACTACAGAGTATACAAGTGTGATAACCATGTTTCAGCTGTAATAATACACGGAAACGTGGCATCATGCAGTCAGCTTCCTGCAAACATAATGTGGAATAAACTATAGTTGTGGTTCTGAAAAACTGTTTTAATTGTGACCACATTCTGTCCCATTTAAGCTTATAAACGGGACAGAAAGCCAATTAGGCTCGATGATTGTTAAATAAATACGGATGCAAACCTATTTACGTTGCCTTTTGGACTTAAGTATCAGACTGACTGAGTGGGGAATCGAACCCACGACCTTTGAAACCAAAGGCCGGAGTCCTACCACTCAGGCTACTGACATGGCCTATTATTTCACAAATTAAGCTCAAATCTAAAAAATAATTAATGCAGGAAAACCACGATATGAAGTGCATTTTGCCAAGAATCAATATGGCAAACGAACAAACAAATATAAAAATTCCTGCTTTCTTTAATGAAATCCCTATTGAACTGCTCCAAATCGATTAAGAAATGCCCAGATTGACCTATACGGACCGACTTAAATTGTATATATAAAATGTGGAAAGTGATTATTATTTCTGTCTACGTCATTAAAGACGTATGATGTGCGTGCGTGTGTGCGTGTACCGCTACTCCTCTTGAACCAAGGCATCTACAAAGATGGGAGTCGGACCAAATGAAAGATAATTAAATTGCGCTTCGGTTAGGCCTATTTTCATCGCTGTAAACTTGATATTATGACCCTCAAATACGCGAAAAAACCTTAAAACATAACGTCAAATTTGTTTACCCTCATAATGTTTGTTCATGGCGTCATAGTTTGTTCATGCAAATTTCCTCGAGCGATATCTCCTCAAAGATAAGTGAAATAGGCCAGTAATTACACAATAAGTTATGAATTAAGGGCTGTTGCTGTTGGAAAAAAATGGTATTAATTAATGCTGTTCCACGAAATATCAAGCACACTTTTGATTACATTTTTTTAGGTTATTGTTGTGTTATTTAAAACGAAGGTATTTTTAAACCTGAACTTGTTGACAGTGTTTCCCATATTTGCGCTATTCAGGCTTATTTCTGTAAACTGTAGCTTGTTGTCGGCCCCATGTTAGTAAATCAGGTTTCAGTCTCTTTAACTGTGTTTATGTTCAGAAACCCCATCGGTCTTCTCCTCCCTTAATTTTAGTCTAAATTAATGATGCGAAAATCCCGACCTCCATTTGCGATTAGCTGCTTCGTCATATACACTTGTTTCAAGTTTGGCAAGATACTATTAATGTCTTCAAAAGGATTTTATGCATTAAAATCTTATTGAAGCATGTTTGAATCTAAATGTTGATCCCGGTATGATAACGGTAAACAACCTCCGATAGAATCTAGGTAAATTTGGATTTAAAGTTTAAAAGCAATGGTCTTTGCTTTTGGGTTAATTAAGCTTCACACAAATGTTCTCCGTGGTCTCATGAAACAATGTATCGATTTGTTAACAGATGTGTGAAATTTAAACATCTCACTGGAATCACTGTTTAAGTACATGCAGCGGACATCGCCGTGTCTTCGACGATGGTTTTAGGGACAGTTTCTCCTTTGTTTTTAATGTGTATTTACATAATGTTTTGAATTTTAGCAATACACGAATCATTGATTCTAGTGTTTGTAAAATAAAAAGGTTTGCAGATCAAGTTTCCACGTTCTACGACGTGTTTGTAGTAAACAGTCATTTAGTATTGTCAATATTGTGGCCAATGGGCAAGTTGCTCTCGAGAATTCGGAAGTCATCGCAGCGCGGCACTGTAGGAGAGCACGCGTGATGTCAAGAGCAGGCGAATTCGGATTTTGCTCATCTTGATCAAGACAAATAAATAAATAAATAAATAAATAAATAATATAGAGCCGATGCACGGGGGGGAGTGGGGGGTCATCCACCCACCCAAATTCCCAAGCGTCAGATGATAAGTGGAAAAGGTACCACCATTATGACAGTCGTTTTTTGCTGCATGAGGGAGGAAATCGGAGTACCCAGAGGAAACCCCCGTGCATCGGGCAGAAAACAACCGGAGAAATGTCCGTACATATACACTGCCCATCACCAGGATCGAACCCGGGTCTGTGTAAGAAGCCAGAGATTTACAGCTGAAACAAGGACACCTATCGAATCTGACGCCCCGGTGCACGCAGCTATACTCGTGCTGCCATATGCTGAGTGGTCATGCTCAGTTGTTCTCATACGCGTCCGCGCTAAGTCTTGCTGGAGTCGCTTTGTTGGTATAAATAGCTACCTTGAGCAATTGTTTTGATCTTTCTCGTTCTACTTGGAGAGCGGGATGTATAGGATATCGCCCGCTTTCCAAGTGCTGGGATCTAACAATGTCGAGGGCGAGCAGCGCCTGATCCATTGTTGGGTTCCAGCATGAGGAAAGCGAGCGATATCCTTCTTCTCACCCGTGTTGAAGCTATCAGTCCGACGTACATTGCTGAGCGCAAGTGAGCGCGAGTGGAATACATTGTTGTGTTTAGCCAGACGAAAGTTTTTGTAGAATATTCGTGAAGACGTAATGCTACACACAACGAAAAGAGCAACGTTTAATTTTGAAAGCGGTTGTAATGTTGTAATTGGCATGAATTCTTGAACGATTTTGTTGACGTTTGAGGCGGTGTTGTTTTCAAAAATTGTTCCGTTTAATTCTTTATGTTCGGTTGCATTATTCCGTTTTTGTCATTTAATGGGAACCAACGTTTGTAAAGCAGCGGTTGCAATGTTGTGAGTAACGTGAATTTTTAAACTTTTTTTTTATCTCTTTATGTTTTTTTATTCGTTTTTGTAAATTTATGACATTTGCTTGTTTTCTTCCACTTTTCATTTAGCACAAACGGGGGCATCCCAGCCCTCTGCCGCGGATCCCAGCACTCCTCATCTTCGTTCATTGTTGCGATCCCGTCGTGCTGTATTGTTATAAGAGGACTGAGAGCTTCAAAACGGGTGAGAAGCTATACATGTCTGATGAGACACTGGTCTGTACATGACGGAGCCAGCTGGCCCTGTATGGGGGCAGCTGGAATACAGTCACGTGGTTAGGAATCGTCTACTACGAAGAAGTGCTTAGGTATGCAAAAGATTGTTCAATTGTGCGGGTTGTTTATTTAAAGATGTTACGGCTTAGTTTATGTCTGTAGCTCTCTGACCCTCACCTGCAAGACAACTGTGACAACGTAAATGTCAAGTTTGAATACTTTAAAGTTTGGCACAGCAGAAACTGCGGTTATTATTAGTTTGAAGCCTAATATTATGGAATTGGAGAAAACTTTAGCTATGGTTTTGCTTCCACTACTGGCACACTTGTAATGTTCAAAATCTTCGTGATCTAAAGTGTAACGCTGCTATATATTAGATGAACTGCTTTATTGTACTGATCGTCGGAATTAATGCAAGAACGTTTTAATTCTTTGTGGTTCGAATCCTTTAATTTCGTGAGAAACTAATACGTAGTAGTGGTTACCGGACGATAACTGGTAGTAGCAACCAGCAAGTCACTGTCCATTGCTGTCAAGTAAACTGTTGACCAATTCCGCGCAATAACTGGTACGATAGCACTGGGATTCGGTGCCTACATCACTGAGTGTTTTAATTTTTTGGCAGTGTGAATTTCAGTCCGGGACCGGCATTCGTCTGTCACCCTTTTGCTGTTGCACTTTGTGGACGAAGAGGCCGTCGTCATTAGCGAAGCAAAGAGGCGGTCGCCTTTAGATGGGCAAAGGAGCCGTCGCCATTAGCGGGACAGAAAGGCTGTCGCCATTAGTGGGGCGAAAAGGCCGATGCCATTAACTGGGCAAAGAGGCCATCGCCATTAGCGAGGCAAAGGGACCCACGCCATTAGCGGGTCGGAGAGGCTGTCACCATTAGCGGGGCGAAGAAGCCACCGCCATTACTGGAGTAGAGAAGACGTCGCTATTTGTGGGGCAGAGAGGCTGTCGCCTTTAGATGGGCAAAGGAGCCGTTGCCATTAGCGGGACAGAAAGGCTGTCGCCATTAGCGGGGCGAAAACGCCGATGCCATTAGCTGGGCAAAGAGCCATCGCCATTAGCGAGGCGAAGAGGCTGTCACCATTAGCAGGGCGAAGAAGCCACTGCCATTACTAAAGTAGAGAAGACGTCGCTATTTGTGGAGCAGAGAGGCAGTCACCATAAGATGGGCAAATAGGCTGTCACCATTAGCTGAGTGAAGGAGCCGTCGCCATTAGCGGAGCAGAAAGGCTGTCGCCATTAGCGGGGCGAAGAGGCCGACGCCATTAGCACGGGACAAAGAGGCCGTCACCATTTGTGAGGCGAAGGTTTCGTCGCCATTGGCGGGACGAAGAGGCCATCACCATTAGTGGGGCGAAGAGGCCGTTGCCATTAGTGGGGCGGAGAGGCCATCGCTATTAGCAGGACAGAGAGGCCGCCACTATTAGCGAGGCGAAGAGGCCAGCACCGTTAGGGGGGGCAAAGAGCTGTCACCATTGGCGGGTGAAGAGTCTGTCACCATCAGTGGGGCGAAGAAGCCGTCGCCATTAGCGGGGCGAAGAAGCCATCGCCCTTATGGGGGCAAAGATTGATGTGGTAAAGAGGCTGTCATCATTAGCGGGCGGAGAGGCTGTCGCCATTAGTGGGGTGAAGAAGTAGATGGGTTTGGGGACGAAATGGTAGACACTGGTAAAGGTAGATCTAAAATACGTTCTGAGCAGTGAGTGGCTGCTTTCGCGTGATGTAACGGATGCCGTTTGCACGTTACGTTGGGTGTGAAGAAAACATGACTGGTCGACTAGCAATTAGATCAGCGTCAAGTGACGTCATTTTGGCTGCGAGACACCATTTGTAGGTAACAGCTACAAGGTGCACTAGATTAAAACGTAAGGGAAAACAACGGCACTTCTAGTCAAGACAGTGCTTTGAGAGCGGATTTCTTAGGCTTAAAAAAACGTTGTTTTCTCCAACAACAATATTCGCGCGCTATAGGCTTAAGAAGTCCAGTCTAATAGCATTAGCTTCAGTAAGACGACCTTCTTTTCGCCCTCCAGTACCCCTTGCAGCTATTCCAGTTACCGGTTCCACCATAGAGTTATATGCAATAATACTACGTCATGTCACTGCCCTATAGCGAAAATAGAATCTACAAATTTCGCTATATGTGGAGAAACATATCTCACCGGCAGTTCATTTTCGCAACGAGTTCACCGGCCTGCCAATAAGTGGAGGGCGCAGTGTATAATAATTACGTAAGTGTTAGGGGCATGCCACTAGCCATTTTGTAGAGGGTCGTGTATGCATTTCGAACAAGCAGAGTTCGTGACGTTGTTCTCAACTTTAATCCTCTAAAAGGAAAGTATGTGCACTTCTTGTCCCACCCTTATTTCCTTCTTTGGTTAACACTCTAAGAAGTCCAGTCAATGGGATGAGCTGATGGTGGGGCATGCAAACGCTGGTGTCGAAATTTAGTGAAAGTGTTATTTGAACTAAGCCAGTGTTAAAAATGATAACGTCATCAAATTTCGACGTTTAGAAGTGGAGCCGTTTTTGTTTTAAAAATTTACTGTTTTGTTTGGCTTGGCCCGCCTCTCTGCTTTTGTTATTAACAGCAATACATTTCCATCGGAAACTTTTACCGCCACTTTCGTAATAATACGGAAAGAAGCACTGTTGACAATTTTAATACAATAAAAGAAAGCCAGCTAAGTGCCTAAAAATTCAACAGACTACGTATCAGGGATAAACAGCACCCCGTTATCAAGTGCATAAATATTTGCAGTCAAGCATCTTTAAAAATAATAACACAACTCTAGTAAACTCGAGTAAATCAACCCCCTCCTTCTCCTCCAACACTTATTACGATTGCGGGTTTTCAGCATTTATCACTTCCGGTATGAGTATACATAAAAGAAAGAGATTTTAAAATTGGCTTCACTTTGCTCCTGCACTTGTAGAATGAGGTGTGGCTTCCCATGATTTGCTGTTTTGTCCGCAAATATGAGTTCATTCTTATTTTTTTTTTTTTTTTTTCATTTGTGTGGTGAACATTGGGACTTTCTTATTTTTCCTTCTGGTATGTACGATGCTCTAAAATGGTCTGCTGATGCAAAAGAGATCAATAGCTCACTGATTCTTTCATTGAAGCTAGACTGGTATTCCCATTTTTGATAATGAGCAACGCACTGATGCTTGCAGTGAAGCTAGAGTGGTGCTTCATTTCTGGCAATGAGAACTCACGAATTCGTCCAGTGAAGCTGGAGTGGTGTTCCAATTTCTGATAATTAGGGCTCTCTGATTCTTGCAGATACGCTGGACTGGTGTTTCGATTTCTGTTAATGGGAGCACACTGATCTTAGCAGGGAAGCTAGACTGGCGTTCCCATTTTGTGGTAATGAGAGCTCACTGATTCTTGCAGGGAAGCTAGACTGGGCGTTCCCATTTCGGATCTGGTAATGGAAGCTCACTGATTCTTGCTGTGAAGCTAGAGTGGTGTTCCTATTTCTGGTAAATGGAGCTCACTGATTATTACAGGGAATGTGGACTAGTGTTTCCATTTCTGGTAATGAAAGCTCACTGATTATTGCAGAAAAGCTGAAGTAGTGTTCCCTTTTCTGGTTATGAAAGCACACTGTTTCTTACAAGGAAGCTAGAATGGTGTTCCTATTTCTGGTAATGAGAGCCTACTGATTATTGCAGGAAAGGTGGACTAGTGTTTCCATTTCTGGTAATGAGAGCATACTGATTCAAGCAGGGAAGTTTTATTAGCGTTTCCATTTCAGGTAATGAGAGCTCAAGGATTTCTGCAGGGAAGCCAAACTGATGTTCCCTTTTCGGGTAATGGGAGCTCGCTGATTCTTGCAGGAAAGCTGGACTAGTGTTTCCATTTTGGTAATGAGAGTTCATCACGGAAAGCTGCAAAAATCTTGCAGGAAAGCTGGCCTAGTGTTTCCATTTCTGATAATGAGAGCTCACTGATTTTTGCAGGGAAGCTTTACTAGTGTTTCCATTTCTGGTAATGAGAGCTCACGGAATCTTGCAGGGAAGCTGGACTAGTGTTTCCATTTCTGATAATGAGAGCTCACTGATTTTTGCAGGGAAGCTTTACTAGTGTTTCCATTTCTGGTAATGAGAGCTCATGGAATCTTGCAGGGAAGCTGGACTGGTTGTTCCCACTTGGCGGTAAGCAGGTCGCCTTAGCTTCTTGCACATATATCCGTAAGCAATGAATCCATATTTTAGTTTCTGACGCTTTCGTCGTTGCTCCCTCCAGCCAACACGGTTAACTAAATTGCGTTACTAGAAGGTACTTACTCGCCTTTGTAGCTTAAATAAAGATAGGCGTTGAATGAAAACAAGGTTTTGTGATAGTTGTTAAACAAAAATTGCTGCTTTTGTCTTTTTATTATGAATGCTGCGCGAAATCGCGTGAGGGATGGTAACTTAAAAGTCGTGGATGTTTTCCAAAACGGATTACAAAAGAAAATTTGCGTGGAAGGCGGAAATAACCCTTCGTGCTCGTATTGCGGAAAAAGAAAAGGGGCTTGGTCGAAAGCATGCTTCATGTTCATCGCTCCAAGTTTAAAAAAAAAAGAAAAAAAAAGACTAGCGCTCGACGAAAATTAGAACGCTTCAACTGCAGTCTCTGTTAGGTTCAGATTAAAAGAGAAAATTCAACGAAAGCGCCCTAATGTTACCGTAATAATAATATTACTTTTTTTTTTACTTTTTTCAGTTGAGTTTTCGTTTTGAGTTTATTATTATTATTTTTTTTTTATAATTCCACTTTTTTTTAACTCACACTTTGCCAAGTCGTGTTTAACAGGCATTTCCGGAACAAGAGCTAACGCCGTTGATATTTCCCAGACGATGCAACAACAATAGCGAGAGTGCTTTTAAAAACAGACCAAATTCTCCCTGAGGCAACATCCGTACTTCGTAGATAAGGCCGTCCCCCAAATTGGAGTCTAAGGGAGAGAGAGTACATTTAATAAAACGCTTCTTGCTCACCAACCAGAAAGACACAACCAAGAATTTTCATTTCTTCTAAAGTTTTATGTTCGTGTACTACACGCGAAAATGGCTCTATAAACGCAGGCACTACAATGGCGGAAAAAGCAAAGTAGGGATTTCCACTCACATATACTTATGAGGAAATATGTAATGCACTATCAAATTTATGACGCAGTAGATCTTTTAAGAATTCGCTGGGGTTTATGACAGAAAACAACAACTTTTCATAACAAAACAAAATAAAAGTATTTATGTTTTAAAGGCACATTCCTCCCAGCGCTATTTTTCTCGATCCACCACATCAAGTATGGCCTCAAAGTTCTATTTACTTACCGTTAGTCAATCCCTTGCTAAAAATCCTTTTTGAAATGTGGCGTCTAGGAGGTTTTCTGTTGAATATTGGGAACTATATTTATTAGCATCCTGCGATTAAATGATCCTTAGCCCGATTATAATAACCTTAACGTTTCAACTGTGTGTGCGCAGTACTAATTTTTAATCATTACTACGCGATCAAAACTCTAAAAGACTAATGCGGTAAAAATTAAAAAATGTTATGCCAATAGATCGCCGCAGAAAAATTATAAGATACTAACCAAAAAAATTACAAAGTGTGATTTTTAAAATACGAAAATCATTCCGGTTTGTGACACACAATTAATACGTTGTGCTAGTTCGTCCATTAGGCGCAAGACCAACTGAGAGAGTAACTGCGTTGCTCGCTGCGAGGAATGCAGTTATCTCAGTTGACCTTGGCGATGGTTTTTTAGTTGTGACATGCCTCTGAATCCTTAGATTCGTTCTAGGCGATCATGTGAATGGAGCAAAGAGCTGCTGTGATGGTCATCGGCTCCAGTTAATGTTTGGTGAAAGTGCTGATTCGTAATTGGTACTTTTTTTTGACAATGTCATAAAAAACGTTTCATGCGCCAAGAAAAACCCCACGCATGCGCTGCTGAAAACCATTTCATTAATTTTTAGTGGCCTTATGCAGTTTTAAGTCTATTGTATTTTTTTCCGTTGATAATGTGTTGGAGTCAGCTCGAAATGTCGGGTTGTGTTGACTTTGTGCACTTTCGGCCTCTCTTTTTCAACTTCACACTTCGTTCCAGTGCTTATATTTTCCAATCTGCATTTGCGCCACTTGGATTGCATCCAGTATGCATTCCCCTCCCCATTCTATTTTCGAACTACTTCAATTCTCCCTCACCATAGAATGAAAGTCACAGAACATACATAAGTCACAGGGAAAAAAGTCACAAACTAACTGTTTTAAAATTTGTGTTTCATTGTTGAAACACGCCATTTTAAGATAGTCCATTTGAACAACGTCCCTCATTAAGCGTTCACAAGCTGGCATTTATTGATTGTACGTATTTATTGTTTATTGTTCGTGTGATCAGGGTCAAGCTACGTGGATGAACCGTACAAAAATCGCACTGCTGGTAATGTTACCCCTGGCAGTACGCATTCAGAACTATAGGGGGGCTTGCTTGCGCGGATACGGTAAACATCCCAAAGCTTCCCCATAGATGGCGGATCATTATTTATTGACTTGAGCTAATGTTTGCATTCGTGTTAATATCTTTGTAATTGTGATAAAGACCAACACTTATCGGCCAAAATTTAAACTCAAAAGTGTCTTTAGACTTAGGCTTGTGGGGCGTTCGTTTGTCAGAAACGGATTTTCATACTACCTTTCTGACCCACAAATTTTATTAAAAGTTAAAGGGATATACCTCCCAGCGCTATTTTTCTCGTTCCTCCACATCAAGTACGGCCCAAAGGTCTTTTTCCTTACCGTTAGTCTTTCCCTTGCTAAAAATCCTTTTTAAAACGTGGCGTCTAGGAGATTTTCGGTTGAATATAATGGAACTTTATTTACTAACGACCCTTCACTAAATGATGCATTACGAGTGTATAATAATCATGACGTTTCATCTCTGTGTGTAAATCTACTAATTTTCTAATAATTGCCATGAGATCTAAAATCTAATAGACTAATGCGGTAAAAATTAAAATTAATTATTCCAATAGATCGCCGAAGCAAAATTATAAGACATTAGCCTAGAAAATTATAAATTGTGATTTTAAAATACGAGAATCATTCCGGTTTGTGACGACACAATCGTTGACTTGATTCTGTCTCGTGTACTATTAACAAAGCCAACCGAGACAGCAGCTATGCGAGGAACGCAGCTACCACCCCAGCCGACCTTGGCACTGTAATTGCTCGGATGATGATCTGCGCGTAGCTGTAATTTGGGACGCGGAATGTTATAAGGCAGACCGGGTGTCCCTTTAAAGGGAGATTGCCACCAAATTACAGGCTGCAGCATCTATAGCCATTTACCGCTGTCTAGTTCTGTCTAGCCCTTAATCTCAACAAGCGAAGGAACGCACAAACAAATTTCTTTTTATGAAACAAACAATTTAAGCCACGTGCATCCTTAATTATTGCGTGTAAAGTTGATGCATCCACGTGCACCCGGGAGCAAGCGGTAAAGTTAAACCTAACGACGTCACGGGCGCGTTTTTCTATATATCGACCGTTTTGAAACGCAGATTTTGAACCGCTAGATGGGCGCCATCTAATGACAGTGTTATCGTTAACCTTGACCGTGTGCTGTCTGGTGCACGTGGCTGCACCAACTTTACACTCGATAGTTTTAAGGAGGCCCGTGGCGTGGTTGTTTTGTAAAGAGAAATTTCTTTGCGCATTCCTTCGCTTGTTGAAGTCAAGTGCTGTATAGAACTAAATAATGGTAGACGGCGTTAGATGCTGCAACCTCGGTGAATAGGCACCTTTAAAGGATTAGGGAAGACAAGTATGCATTATCAGTTACTTTTTTTGCTAAAACTATTCTTCTGCCTAAACGCAGCAAGCTTAGTCAAAAAGGTTCCTCTTACTTTGGTTCTGTTTCCTGGTGCCGTACTTTTTTTTTATCCTTCGTCAAAATTGCACCCAAATTCAATTTTCAAAGCGTCGAGGCTTAAAACAGAAACTATTTGAGATACGCTCCTCTCCTCCTTTCACCTTACTGCCGTCTCTTCCCACTCAATTCCCCTAACCCCTTCCCTTACCCACACCGGCTCTCGCCCCCTCCCCCCCTCCTTCTCCCCACTGACAATAAGTAATGAAATTCCAATTTCAAGCGGCCGGAAATGGAAGAACACATGATCATTTCGCTAATGCTATCCATCGTAGAGCTCTGTACAGCACTCAAAGCCGGCCTCATCGAATTTTTTGTTTGTTGTCTGCGTAGAACCTTCTGGAAAATGTAATACAGTTCCTGAAACCCTGGAAATATATAGAAGCCCCGCCAGGTACGGAGTGGATCCAGAGAAACAAAAAACTAATAATGGAAACCCAAGTTGTTGAAGAAGAAAAAGGCAATTGGACCGTAACAAAAAACTCCGAGTTGGAACTCCAGTAGCCCTTCCAGACCAAAGTGAGATCAGTTTCAAGTTAACATGACGTTGACGTGGCCTAATCAACGTACAAATTGAAGTTGTGTACCGTCTCATTTATATAACTTAAAGTTAAGGTATCAAATAGGGGTTTGGAAAAATTATTGTGGAAAGAAGAGATATACAGGGTGTTCGGAAATTGGTGTCAAATATTTTGAGGGTCCGCTGTGTGATCAAAGATAAGAAGAAAAAGTCCTATAAACATGGGTCCGGAAATGCACCAGTCTTTAGTTACAGCCCCCCCCCCCCC
>JAHWFP010088432.1:59718-94165 GCA_023313725.1 Lithobius niger | reverse complement strand
AATCCCCCTCACATGTTAGCTCTGTAGTTTTTAATGTGAAGTGACTGGCAAGGTCAGTTTGAAGTTAGTATTAACAGTGTAATCCCCCACACCTGTTAGCTCTGTTGTTTATAAGCTGAAGTGACTAACGTGGTTAGCTTGAGTGATGTGACCTTTTACCTATACAAAAAACAGTATATGTACGAAAGGTGGTTTTATCGTTGTAGCGAATTTTGGAAATGTCCGTAAGGGCCTCAGTGTTCGAAATTTTTAGAACCCTTCATTAAATGTCGTGCTGGCAACACCACCATTGTAGAGGGTTTTTCGACTTTAAACCCGGGAGTTATTTCTTACAACAGGTTCAAGTGGTATGCTCAATCCTGCATGCTCCATTGGCGAGACAAAGCTTTATTATCTTACTATACTGCTGTTTCAGTTCTCTTCACATATCTTATCTATTTCTTAGTGTTTGGACGAATCTAAGACTGGCAACAATGACCAAAACAAAACCTCGCCAGGTTTTTTGCATTATACTAGTGCCTGTACATACAGTTAGGATACGATGGAATTCCTCATAGCCTGGGTGTGGAAGAGTTCCCTTCAAGCACCACTATCGTCCACAAAAATTTCATCAATGTGGTGTCATGTCTTATGTTGCCCCCAAGGCCATCAAGTTTAACGTAGTACGGCAATGGGTCGAAAGACGACAAATGCACAAATTATGATTGACTGGCTTAAAACTTAATTTTTTCATTATCCCATCTGAAGCTCTCAGAGACCAACACTAGAAACCGTGCCAAGAATTTTTTCAGTAGTACGGGCCAAAATTGCTTGAATAAATTCCAAATCGTGTAATATGAGTGTAAGACAAGTTTACAGTATACTTGGCCCAGGCGTAACGTACGAATCCATGTTGTCACACTGCTTCGTTTGTACTGGCCTTTATTTCTGTTGAGGGCTGAGAGTTTGATTGCCCAGAGACGTCTGTCAACAAAACATGATTTGTTACGTCATTTTTACTGATTGTTACTACTAACCAAAGAGATGAAGATAAGACGGTGTGACCTTTTGTATGTTCACAGTCTTATGAAAGTTGTGATATCCACCCAAAACCAAAACTGGTATAAGAGAAGCCGCCAAGTTTCCAAAAAGAATCGGTCTTTGAACGTAGTGATAACATTCAACCAGGGAAAGGCCGCCAAGGTTAATCCTATTAGCCAAGTTAATCGCACCGACAAATAGTTCAAAAGTTAAATCAAAACTACATGCAGTGTACCTCCTCTTACTGAGATGGTGCAATAGCAATCTTCAAGTTTTCATTTAACGTGCAAAGTATCCAACGATTAACTTGGCTAATAGGATTAAACTTGATAGCTTTTCCCTGGTTGAATGATATCAATCACTACCTTCAAAGGCCGACCCCTTTTTGAAATTTGGCGGCTTCTCTTATACCAGTTTTGGTTTTGGGTAGATATCACAACTTTCACAGGACTGAATGTACAAAATATCACACCGTCTTACCTTCATCTCTTTGGTCAGTAGTAACAATCAGTAACAAATGACGTAACAAGTCATGTATTGTTAACAGAAATCTCTCGTCAATCAAAATCTCCACCTCCCCCCCCCCCCCAACAGAAACAAACGCCAGTGCGACAATAAACGAGGCAGACAACACGGGTCGTACTAGATCGGCGTGCGTTACACCAGTGCCAACTATACCGTAAACTTGTCTTTTACTCAGAGCACACGATTTGGGATTTATGCATCTAAACTCGGACTTTTCTATATCAGTTTATATCAGGGAATAAAACATTTGAAATAATTAGCAAAACTGCCACTGAGTACATCCATTACACCTTTAAAACGTCATTAAAGGCGCGAAGGCTGGTCGGTCTTCTTTGTCAGGAATTGTAAGAAATGTTATTTGTAGGGGAATGTGACGTAATTTAATGCCTGTCCCTATCCGCGCATCCGTTCCGGGAGGATGAGGTCATGTGACCATTGTTTCCATGACCATAAATCAGACCCGACACGCCACCGACGCTCTGCTGTAATTGGCTGCGGAAATCACGTGACTTTCAACAATGGCGGATCTGTTTTAATTGGCGTGGTTGCTCGTAGAAGCATTGAAGCGAGCTTAGAAGTCAGTCTTCCGTAATTGGCTTCACGCTGAGAGCTTAACCTTTTCGAGGGGAGGGGGGGGGGGCTGATAGAAGGATAGAATTTCGCCTGTGACGTCACTTGTGTATTTACGATGTTGTCACTCATGCTCATGCTCGTGCTCGTGATAATCCATTAAGCGAGAGACGGAGTGAGAGCGTTGTAGACATTGAATGATAGTGTCAACAATCCTTTTCCGTTAAATATAGCTAACTAAGATTCAAGATTTCCAGATGAGCCGTCGTTTTTCTTACTGAAAAGGTTAACGCCATATTGATCACGAGGCTTGCATCTGGAATCGGCCGTTCAGTTAGCTGTAAGGGGCACACAAATGCAGGGCACGAATGCAGGTAGTAGAGCAAATTTGGGGAGAAATTGATTCATGTATGAAAAAAGCAAATCCTTTAACATGCTCTGAACATTTTCTGATAGAGAGACCAAAAAAAATATCTTTCCATTTAAAGATGGCGGCCAAAGAAAGATGGCGACTGCTTACAATTTTTAGAATGTAATATCTATTCTTCTATGAGACCATTTTCAATTTCAATATGTCACATTAAAGGTAATTGAACATAGAATATTTTATTTCCTATGAAGTATGACATATTGCCCAAAGGTTTTACGTACAAACTCGAAAATATAGTAACCCCCTTAGAAAAATAGATATTACATTTTCAAAATTGTAAGCAGCCGCCATCTTTAAATGGAAAGAGATTTTTTTTTATCTCCTTATCAGAAAATGTTCAGGGCATGTAGGAATGTTAACCCTGCAAAGGATTTGCTTTCTTCGTTCATGAATCAATTTTCTCAAAATATATTAAAAATTGACTGTACTTATAGAGTAGTGACATAATGTAGTATTATTGTATATAGATCTATGGTGGAGTTAGTAACTGGGTTAGCTGCAAGGGGCACTGGAGGGGGAAAAGAAGGTCGTCTTACTGAAGCCAATGCTATTACACTGGATTTCTAAAGCCTATAACGCGCGATTTTTGTTGTTGGCGAAAACAACAGTTTTTTAAGCCTAAGAAATCCGCTCTCAAAGCACTGTCTTGACTAGAAGTGACTAGAAGTGTTTTCCCTTACCTTTTAATCTTGTGCCCCTTGCAGCTATACCTCCAGAAGCTATCTCGTAGCCAACATGACGTCACTTGCCGCTGCTCTATAGACGAGGTTAGTACCTGGAACCGGTCGCTGAGGTAACTGCAAGGGGCACTGGATACAAATGCAGATAAAAAAAAAACAAGCGCATCTTTGCTCAAGCCGATGCTGCAGAACGGCTTTCTTAGGCCTAAAAAACGTTTTGTCCAAGCCTTTATGCAGCGAAACATACATTACGGTTATAAATCGGAAAAGAAATGATTCAATTTTTTGAAAATACAGCAGCTGCCAACAAATCCAAAAATAATTAGCATTTCCTAGATCCAAGAAACCCACTGTCACAGCATTGGCTTTACGAACTACGCTGATGTTTTTATATCCGCGTATATCCATTGCTCCTTGGAGCGAGCTTAACGACCAGCTCCACATGCATAGCCTCATAGCCAGTATAGGGACAGATCTGGTAGGACCACTAGGTGATCATTTATAGGGACACTGGACATGCTAATTACGGCAGAGAATGCTGCTGTAACTCAATGGACCTTGCCTGTTTGACCTTTCTCTCAGTTTGTCTTTCCTCCAAGCAACTCACTGTTGCATTGAATTTAATGTATTGTCTTGTACAACAACGTAAAAGTATTGTGAGGTTAGGTTAGGTTACTTTTATTTGAGTACTACGGGCTTTAAATGCCATACACTTACCCTAATCTAATCCTACCTTAACCTACACCAACTTTCAGACAATATATGGCATTAACAACATACTAATTGACAAAACCACTGTGACTCCCTTATCAGCATGGCAACACAACAACACTGCAACACTTCGAGGACAGCCTCCAATAGACACATCCCAACTGAGGGTTGCCATGCCAACAATGTGACCAAGCAACAATTGCCTAACCCACTCTTTGTATTCCAATCCAACCAAGTCAAGAGTAAGTGCTATTTCGATTACCTAAGTAGAAATTGTCCTCCCATTTTCCTTCCCTTTTGCCCCAACTTAAGACATCATACCACCAATATATTCATAATAATTCATCACATATTGTAATATGGCAGAGTTACACCAAGGCAGACGAGCGTATGTCATCTATAGTATTTATCTTGAACTATTAAAACATTTGTGACAAACTTCTTGTACTACAGCAAAATTATTTTGTTCTCATAAATCAACGCTGTCATCTTGCAAGCATCGTACTTCGTTCGCGAGGCACGAGAAGAAGATTTGCTATCCGCGTAGTTGCCATGGTTATTACGTATAAACAACTCGAAAGTCACATGCTCCCGCAAGTGCTCGTTTCTGCAACGACTCACCTTTGTATTCTCTAGAAGCTGGAAACCATCTGAAATTCCAAAATGGCGGCGGTTTAGTTCTGCCAGCTCGCAAAGAAAATAGTCAATAATGTGAGTTCAGAAGCGAATGAGAGAGGAGGTCAGAAACAAATGAGAAAATTGTTTGTCAGAAGGAATTCTTTATCTTATTGTCACGGATTATAAGGCTGCAATATATTTCCTCAAACGATGTCGAATTTGGCTAATCCATGTAGCGTTGTTACCATGGCAACGCCACCTTTGCCATCGCGATTAAATTCTAGCGAGTCATTTCATAAACGCGCCCTTAAGGCGAGAAGCTTTTACTAATTAACCAAGTAAATGCTAGTGAGCGAAATATTTTACGTTGCGAATGGTTGTGTAAACGCGCCCATAGCGGAAACAGCTTGCTAGTTCGCATAACGTCTCCATGCATCTTACGCAGATTGAAGCGTTTAGTTTGTCTGACATGTTCATTGGTCTTGAAAACGTAACGTTGATGTCTTCTGATGTCGAAATAAAAGCTTGAGTTTTAAGCAATAAATTTTCTCTTCTTTCTTCACGTCAGGTTCGGGTTTCCCGCCGATAATATATGATGCCCTTCCGTTTGCCGGTTGATAGAAGTCGACGCCAGGGGCAAGTGCACTTCCGGCTTCCGGCTTAGTTGCGCCCTCTACCGATAGATATAGGCACCGCAGTGAAAAGGCTCGTATGTGTGTGTGTGTTGACGTTTTGTCTCTGGCTGTCTTTATAGATTGGTGGTTCATAAATTCCAATCTTTCTTCCTTCTTGCGAGCTACAATAAAAGGAGACTGATTATTATTTACGGCACTGCAGAAGTTTGAATGGAAACCGATATAAAAAAAAAAAAAGAAAAGTAAGGAATGGGTGTAAAAAAAATGTAACCAGAAAGGTTTAAAGCTGTAATTTTGAAAAATAGTACATTTTTTTCTTTTCTTCCGTTCTCATTCACCGGTACTGTCACGCTTGAAATTGCCATGAAATCCGATCATTTTCGTTTAACTTTTAACTTGTGTCGTCTCAAGACGGTACCCGACGATCTGTGACTGTAGCGGGAAATAATTGAGATGGAGAACTCCGACGGAAACGTTATTTAAATTAACGTCCTTCCACGAATCCTTCGCTCACATACCGTTTCGAATATAAAAATCGAATGACGGTTGCCCTTGGCAACAAAACTAAACTAAAGTAAGGCAAGAATGGTAATAAAAAAATAAAATAAAAAAGGCACCGAACCTCTCGTTAATATTAAAGCAAATTTTAATATAATTTTTAATGACCCTTACTACCAAGAATTCTCCACTCCCTTCAATTTCAAATTATATGGAAACTTTATTTTTTTAAATTATCTTTATACCGGAAAGGTTTAGGACTGTTCTTTACACAGTGAAGGAAGTTGTTCTTCAACGTTAGTTTGTAGTTCACTAATTGCCTACTTTTTTACGGCACGCTGTGGTTTGCATGTAAGCAATTTCAAACTACTTTCAGAAAACTATATTTAAAAAAAATTGCAATTAAAGCGAAAAGCGCTTTCATTACGTTTAGACAATTTTTAAAAACTTGGAAAAATTAACAAATTTTTTAACTTGTAAAAGCTGGTCTCGACGGAAGTCCAACAGGACACCATATTGTCACACTGTCAATTTTGTTGTCGTATTGTTGTTTGTTTCTGTTGGGGTCCCACATGTGATTTTGTATTTTGTTTTTGTATTTTGTTTTTGTATTTTGTTTTTGTATTTTGTTTCACATTTTCAGGCATAACAATAAAATTTGGCTGAAAGATGCGTCATGACACTGACAAAGTACACCATAAGGAACTTTTCTTGTGTAATGCAGAAATGCTTGTCAGTGATCTGAATCAGGTTTCAACTGATTTTTATTGTTTCTGTTTGAGAACGTTGCTCTTCGTAAAGCAGTGAAACGTCGCCTCTTACTTTGTTTAAACCAAAACACTTTCGAATTTTTTGACCTAATTACAAGAATTCAAACACTAACACGTGACTTGTTAGTGTTCAACTGCTTGACCAGTAAACAAGATAATTTTACAGCTGAACCCTATAGGAAATTTGAAATTCTCATGCGCAACGCGAGCTTTGTGAAAGGTCCTCAGGGACTCCTATACCATGAACCATGGCTGTTGCCGTGATGTCATCATGAGGTAGCCACTGACGAACGAGAATAGCGAATCGTTGGCCTTCTGAGTGGACTAGCCCAGTCATGTGATACACGCGTCACGGTAAACGGCCATGACGCGTGGGTTAACAACGTGAGCAGTAGCAGCCCAGTGGTCAAAGTCCCAGTCTCCGGACCAAGTGGATGCCACCCGAATCCCACCCCAACCAAAGTCCTTTAAAATAAAAGTCGCTGGGTTGAGAATCGGCCCTAAATCTTTTAGATCCGATTGTGCGCTCTTTCTAAGGTCTTTGGAGGTTTAACGTACTTCTGCCGAAGCCGTGGCTCCGCAAGGAGAGAGGGAGAATTTTGCTAGCTGATTCCATTTGTAAATTCCTAGGATCCTTTACATGCTACAATCGGTATGAGCACGAGGCATTACAGGACCCTTCCTTTCCCGAAAATGCCTGTCTTGGCTGAGGTCAGATTGGCCTCGTGGTAATCGTCAATTCACCTTGCCCGTCTTTCTAAGGTTATAATGTTAAAATAAAATTAGCACAACTTAAATGCAACAAGCGGCTGCAGCGACTACCTATTTACAGCCGGTCTTCTGCACACTACCGGTACTTTTGGGCCACTTCCGCTTCATACTTCCTGTTTTTTAAATTCACTTTAGCACATTTTGGACGCTGAATCTAATGATGAAAACCGTTCCATAGATGATGGGCACACGTGTCGGCCACTTCCGGCCACTTGTAGGCCACTACCGCTTATACTTCCGGGTTTTTTTTTCTATTCCTTGGACGCTGCATCTAGTGGTGAAAACCGTCTGTTTCTAACTGCTACCGTTCCGGAGTTGAAAAAGGTGACGGACGGACGGACAAAGTTGTTGCCATAGTCTCCTCAGCCGTTTCCGCTGTACAGAAGACTAAAAGGTAAATGAAACCGAATATTTAGGCACGCACATTGACCAATTATGGAAATTCGACTGAAGTACTAAGGGCGCGTTTATGCAATTCTCGCAGCTAGAATTTAATCGCCATGGCAAAGGTGTCGTTGTCATGGTAACAATGCTTCCTGGATTAGCTAATTCCGTCATCGTTTGAGGAAATGCTTGGAGCCTTATAATTCGTGACATTAAGATAAAGAATTCCTCCTGACGAAACAAATTTCCGAATCGCTTCTAAACTCAACTATAGACTCGTTTCGTTGCGAGCTGGCAGAGCTAAAACCGCCGCCATGTTGGAATTTCAGATAATTTCTAGGTTCTAGCTGCGAGAATGCAAAAGCGAGTCGTTGTGTAAACGCGCCCTAACATCTTAATTAAAGGCACATATATCCTTCCGATATATCGTGCGACCCGTTGAGACTAACGTTTACAACATTTACACGGGTTAGCGTTAATGTCGCAAAATTATCTCGCACGACAGAAAAAAACAAGAAAATGACTATGTTGGTAATATTTACATACGTTTGAATTTCAACTAATATCGCGAAACTGAGTCATACAGGAAAGCACCCATGGATGCATGAACCTTTAATAAATTGAGACAAATAATGCCGGTCTTCTATAAAAATAAAACATCTACTGAATGACAAAAATAAAAAGATTGTTTATGACGCATTGGTTAATGCTAGCCGTTTGAGATACGTCATTGAGGTATACGGAAACGCACCAATGCATCAAATTGGCATTTCAGAAAATACAAAACAAAATAGTTAAAAATCCTTTTTTTTTCAAAAAGAAACACAATTAAATTATTTAAATTTTTACATTGTGCTGATAATTAGAATTGTTTCCACTGTTCGCATGTGTTGTGGGTTTCTTGAGTCTCGTCAGGTGGTTCTCGTCCTCTCAATGGACACCAGTGCTCACAAAATTGCGTCTCGTTTATTGATGTAGAGTTGTTACATGCACCAAGGGGGCATCTGCCATGTAGGGTATTCAAGTTTCTCTTGTCCTTGCATCCTAATTGCCTGTGATTTCTTGGTGGAAAAACTTGGTGTCACCAGGAGCCGATGACCTAGACGAAACGAGCTCCCTCCTTCATTTATTCGTGGTTTCTTGGTTTTACTTTACTGCCTCCATGTATAACATAACTGTAATGAAAGCAAGCAGTGTTAGAAGGTCAAGGTTCATTTCGGAGCAAATATTTTGCAGTAATTTAAACGGTATCGTATGAAAATTTAATCGACATTTTCCAAGGCCCATTTTTATCAATATAGAGACACTAAATCCCTGTCACTCCTTTTGACAACAAACAAACATGGTGGCCTGTTTCGCGGCGTCGTAAATTCTGTCGATATTAATGACACCTCCTTAATTGTTTGTTTTTCGTTGGATCTCATTTATCCGCTGATCCATCTCATTAGACGATCGGATTTCACCCCTATCCGTCCTGCAGTCGCCTCAACGCTGTGACAACGTTTCGAGCTTACGGGGCCCATGACAGACTAATGATTTTGGCAGTGGATGGCAGAAATATCGTCTTTCTCATAATTCTGTCGCGCCGGTGTTTCGTTGCGTCCCATCGCAGCGTCGCCGTCGTCGTTGGCTGTTCTCATCGATTATAATTACCTTGTCATCCAGGCGGGGTTGGGGTCGCTTAGGTTGATCTCTTACCCGGAAATCCTTGTCTCGACTCGCTTAATCAATTCATTTTGACAACCAATCCGTGACATAGTCTTGCAACCAGGCTCATCCTGTCTCTTCCACTGCCAACCACACCGTCTGTTGAGGGCGAGATTGCGAAATCATTTTCGCCCGCACGAACGCCAGGTGTTCCAAATCTTCGTTCCTGGCCAATCAGATAATAGCGAAAGCTGTAGCGATTAAAGGTTAATTCCAAATTAGGAGAAGAGTAATGGGGCATTCAGTGACCGCTGGAACGAAGCGAGGCGAAATAAACCGCTCGAATAGTGCTGAATCGAGCCACGGCAACTGTGATAGTACGGAAACGACGAAGACAGAATATATGCCATTTCAATTAAGCTTAAAATCGAGCTATGAATGGATTGATACCGATTTTCATCAGGTTAGGGATTTTATAATTTCGAGCAAATTTGTCAATAGTAATTTAAGAACAGGTTTGCCAGGGAACGATGCAATGTAGCTTTATTTTGGGATCGTTTTTAAATCACCTAGATCCTAAATGGCCTTGTGGGCATCGATCTGCCATTCTTCGACGCCAGTCCGGCTGTGTCCGCTCAAGGTCACCCCATTAAGCTTGCTTGTCCGACTTTTCTTACTGAGTCCAGACGTAGAGTCATTCGGGTGTGGAACTCTCTACCTGACACACTAGTCACTAGCAAGAACGTGGCCTTCTTTCGACAAAACCTTGTCTCGGCTGCACTCACAAAATTTGTAAAAAGGCTTGAATATGCCCAATTTTCTATATGAACTTCCCTCTCCCACCTGCTCTCTTCTCCGGCCTTTGTTTATTATTAAATTCAAGGAAAGGCATTAGTGGGTGTTGACCTCGTCCTTCTCCTGACCAATTTATGTTTGGTAAAATATTTACTATTACTATCTACCTATCTGCTGTTAACGAATATACCAACAATGGCAAGACGGAAGCTTGCACACGCATTGACTCTGATCAACTGAAAAGCTTTTTCCGGTGTACTTATTCGATTCCTCGTTACAAATCTATTATAAGATTAGTCGGCTGAGGGATTTTCTGTTGTTATAGTAACCGCATCCCACGTTTTATTATGTTTGTGCACTGAGATCTCTGTGAGGTACTTCGCTCTCAGCTTTGTGACGTAAGGGACCGGTCATTATTTATAGTCAGGGATGGGGGCTGGAGGTAATGAAAATCCACCAAATTTTCGATGAATCCTTCCACCCCCCTCCCCGCCCGCCAACTCAATGTCCAAAAATAATGTGACCCCCCCCCCCCCGAAAAAAACGTGCTTTTCGTATGCCTGTTGAAACTGACTGCAGATGATTTCCTGTAGGCAAAATTAGTGCTGTACTCAAATTCAAATTAAGTAAGTAGCACTCCCCACACCCACAAGTTACCACGTTACCACGTTTTTAACGAAAAGACAAGTTGTGTTTAAAATGTTCTATAAAACACCTATGTTCCTTATACACCCATCTTGTATCGAAGATGAACACATTTGCTGGTATGCCCACATCCGTTTAATAGCACCTGATAGACAGAAGAAAGCGAGAAACCAGGGGTACAGAGTTTATTGAAAAAACTATACTTGTAGTTTTGGTACTATACTAGTTTCAAAACCTTGTACACTCAAGTACGGGGGGTTTGAGGGGGGGGGTGCCGAGGCGTTTTTAGGAATTTTGAATGCTGAAAGTGCCACTTTTGAGGTCCAAATATGACTTTTTCTTCCAGTTTGGTCAGTATTTTTTTGTGGCTTACCCTTGACGGGACCTAACAAATTGATGACCCCCCTCGAGAGAGCCCTAAAAATTCATGACCCTCCCCCCCCCAATTTCCTCAATAGATAATGACCGGTCCCTAAGTTATTTAAGTGTTGAGCATGATGCCATTGATAAGCCACGTGTGAGGTAGCGCAGTTGTTGCTATCAAGACTCTCACTGGCGTTACCGCGGCTGGCCTTGATTCGACGTGATCATTTGAAAAATAATAAATGGTAAGTTGAGTTGCTTTTCTGTACTTACAGGACGGAAAGCCAAATGGGGTCAATTAATATTTTATAAAAACAGATGCAAGCCTATTTTTGGACTTAAATGTCAGACTAGCTGAGCTGAAAATTGAACTCTCAACCTTTGTGATTGAATGCCGAAGCCTTACCACTCAGCTGTACTGACATAGCTTAGCGAAACCAGCTGACAAAGCAGACATCATCAACTATTCCTCCAAGGCCGGTCTTCAATCGTGACTGACTGTTTCGCTAACCCGTTGTTTTGCTTTATTGTTTAAGATAGGCCAGCTGAATAAAAGTCAGCCTTTGCATCGTCTGAAATGCCAGCAACTAAATTATTAAGGTACTTATGACAATATGGAAGGTTTGGTAGGTATCTGCATCTCTTCATGCCAGCAAAGCAAATTTGCTAAGCTTTAAGTTACTAAAGTCGTGTCAACAGATGGGAATGTGAAGCAAAGCAAATGATATGGGCACTGTGGAAGTTGCCATAGCTTAGGGAGATTCATTTTTGGAGTTTGGGGGATTTCTTCATATCCTTAGTCTACCAGCCTTTTCTACCCTTTAGTACTGTTCTGTCCTTAACTGTTTTATCCTTTAATTCATTTTTACCCTTTGATACTTTTCTATCCTTCGCTGCATTTTTATCTTTTATTGCTCTTCTGTCTTTTAGTTTACAGTCATCGGCGTGAAGCCCTTCAGTAATTTTTTTTATCCATCAGTACATATCTACCATGAAGTACTTTTCTAACCTTCAGTACTTTTTCTCTATCCTTCACTCCATTTCTGTCTTTTAGTACTTTTATGCCCCTCTGTAATTTTCTATCCTTCTTTACTTTTCTCTATCTTTCAGTGAATTTCTATCCTTTAGTACGTTTCCATCGTTTAGTCCATTTCTATCTTTCAGTACTTTTCTATCAAGCTGTACATTTCTATCTTTTACGACTTTTCTACCCTTCCGTACTTTAATACCCTACAGAACTTTTCCATCCTTCTGTACTTTTCTCCCCTACAGTACTTTTCTACCCTTTTGTACATTCTATCCTTCAATACTTTTCTACCTTTCAGTAGTTTCTACCTTCAGTGTACTTTAATACCCTTCATTGCTTTCTATCGCTATCGTTCAGTTCATTTTTATCCTTCAGCATTTTTCTACCCTTTAGTACTTTTATATCATACAGTACTTTTCTATAGTTTAGTACAGTTCTGTCTTTCAGTATTTTTCCATCCTGCTGTACTTTTCTACCCTTCAGTGCTTTAATACCTTTTAGTACTTTAATACCCTTCAGTAGTTTTCCACCTTTCAGTACATTTCTATTCTTCAATACTTTTCTGATAAACAACTGTAGTCACCGTAATACATGACTAGGACCACAATGTGACGTAAGTACGTCTTTATGTACAGATGATTTTTTTCTTAAATTGCGCAACGAGTATCGTTATGGTTATCACAGCACTTAACTACCGAAGTGACTGGTAGGAATTCACCGTCCTGCCATGCTTTTTGCACTCTGGACGTAATCCAAGAAAAATATATATTGTTGAAAGCCTGTTTAGTGCTTTGTCGTTGAGACAGGCAGAGGTGGGGAAACGTGAGCGCTTGCATGCCTACAGTTTTGCTTTTCTCGTCCGAATTCCGCTTCAAGCCAAACACAAGCAACAAATTAATCAAGTCTCTGCGGAGCCCCCCAACCCTGGAATTAAGAGCGTTATGGTGGAGACGGGGAAGGGGAGGTGAGGGGGTTGTCTTATCTTTGCAGTTTGCCGAGCCAACTTAGGTTTTTGGGCGCGCTAATCTGCTCACAACCCGAACCGAGAAAACAGTATTAAGAATTCATCCACGGGCATTGAGAGTGAGGTTCAAGCCGCCAGCATTCTACGCTTGAAAACAGATAGGTTGCTTGCATATACGTGCACTCAAACTGCTTTTGTGGTATTATCTGGTCTGTTTCGGCTCCGTCCTCATTTGCGATGTTTTATAGGTAGACATTACACCAGTGTAAGAAAAATTGTATTTACTGACTTGCTGCTAAAAAAAAAAGTTACGAGATAGGTAGAGGTATTTATTACACACACAGTATTACGTGCAGAGTAGTAAACTTAAGACGGGACCTGATATACGAATAATGCGAGAGCCTCAGGTCATCTTTTGTGGTGGAGTAGCCTAATGGAATTTTTGGAGTTTAGCAAAGAGTGTTAAGGAAACAAGCCCTGAAAACTTTAGTTATTGAAGATTAACTTCAATGAATCTTCTTGTTTTAGTTTCGTTTTCGTTTATTATTTTTTTTACCAACTTTGAATTTAGGCACAGCGGTGATTTTAATTAATTTGTTTTCTCCTGAATCGTGTTACTTAGTTATGGCATTTTCATGACATATAAAACAAGATAGGGACGTAATAATTCAGCTTTGCTAAGTTGGTGCCCGCAAATAAGCCACGTTTGCCAGCCATTCGCACAAACTGTTGAAGAAGCATAAAGTAACTCATTAAAAGCAGCTGGTGTCTCATTTCCTCTTTAAAACTGAAATATAATTCAAAATCTCATTAAAACTTTTACCTACAGATTAGCAGATTAGTGAATAAGCAAGCGCAAACCTACCACCACGCAACGCTAATCGTCTTCAGTAATTTTACATGGTTTAAGCTAACAACTGCCGCGTTGAAGAGGTTGGCTTCGGCAAGGCGTTACGTTTTAAACACGTTATCGGCAATGCCGTTTTAAATTCTATAATTAAAATTTAAGTGAGAGGCTGGCAATGATAACGTCGTTAACATGAGTAGATAATGTCACCATCGTTCAATCGACAAACAGAAAAATGTTGCGCAGCGAATTGGCTGCTGAAGTGCCGCGTGTTGTCAAGCGGGAACGCAACATCCATAATGTTCCGAGTAAGGTACACATTCAGTTAGAAAGGACGGCTGAGGAACTGTATTACGAATATTTACAACAGAATAGAAAAATAAAGAATAGAAAAAAAACGGTGTCCGCAAGAGAAACTATATGCACCGTCGTACCCAACCCCAGGAGATCATGAGCACTTAAGAACTTCACCAGACAGTTTTAGAAAATTCAGTTAAGTAGTAGACACAACAAGAGCAGAACGGGCATTTCCGGGCTACACAACCAGTTCGAAGAAATTTCGGTGCCGGTGATGTCAGAGGCGATATTGGCTCGGAGTTTGAATGGATTTCAAACCTCCTGGGGTTAGAGACTGGTGAAAAAAAAGATACGAAGAATGAACGATGTTTATTTGTTTGTCGTTTAACGCGAACATCAGCCTGCCAGGATTTTGTGAGTGGAGCTTAATAAGCGCACTAATAGTAGTCAACGTTTAAAAAAGCCAGCCAGTGCACATTTATACAGTAAAATGTGACGTTTTCGGATTGTTTGTTCCGTTGTCAAGCGAAAAAATATTTTATAGTATATGATACAAGTTACAAGATACATTTAAATAGTTTCCCATTTTAAAGAAAAGCAAGCTGGAGCAGTAAAAGTTAAAAAGTTAAAACGACAAAAAGTGAAACCCAGTCAGCACAAAATCTGAGTCTGGGATGAC
Source organism: Lithobius niger (assembly GCA_023313725.1). Taxonomy (NCBI): domain Eukaryota; kingdom Metazoa; phylum Arthropoda; class Chilopoda; order Lithobiomorpha; family Lithobiidae; genus Lithobius; species Lithobius niger. The sequence continues at coordinate 79,289 of JAHWFP010088432.1, read as the reverse complement.
CTCTCCCTAACGAAGCAGGGAAGAAGTGATTCGCGGAGTAGAAGGGTTGGCTATTTATGCGGGATGGCTCTGACGGGAAAAATTTGCAATTCCAAATTTGTGAAGGGTTGGTACCGTTTGCATCCTAACACAGCGACCCCGAGTCCACAATCATTTTTTGCCTAATAATAAACAGTTTTCGGAATATGTACCAATCCTTCACAAATTTGGAATTGCAAATTTTTTTGCCAGGGCCATCCTACTCAAATAGCCACCCCCTTCACACCACGAATCCCTTCTTCCCTGCTTCGTTAGGGAGAGGTCGTCCCAGACTCAGCTTTTGCGCTGACTGAACTTCACTTTTTATCTTTTTTGACTTTCATACTTTTACTGCTCCAGCTTTGCTTTTCTTGAAAATGGGAAACCATTCAAGTGTATATTGTTAACTGTAGCTTATGCTAAAAAAAATTTTTTTTGCTTGACAACGTGATGAACAATCCCGAAACGCCGCATTTTACTGCATAAATGTGTACTTGCTGGCTTTTTTAAACGTTGAGTGGAGCTTAACTCAATATGTACAAAGTAGCCATATCGTTCACGTCGCTCACTCTATTGGCGTTAACCCTTTATCTTATTAAGCAAATCGGTCCACAACAACAGCTATTGACACCCAAAAGGTCGACGTAGGTTCGTACGGTCCCATTCACGGTGAACATGTGCTGACAGCACTCTTCCGGTTGATTTGAGCACTTTCCCGACGGCGTTGAGATCGAAGATAGATTTCTAGAAAACCACATTTCAGGACGACAAAAAGAATACGTCTTACCTCATTGTTAAGGGTTGCCACATCGATTGAAGTACGGAACCTTACACACAAAAAAAAAAAAAAAAAAAAAAACTCACATGCTTTGCAGTTGGCTGTCGACGGATTGAGGAGGGTGAGGTGCCAATTAGAAGACCATTAATCCGCTCAGCTACACCCCTGCACGCTCAAGGTAATTAAGGGGCATTCTCTCCAAGTCGTTTCCCTGAGGAATTTGTTGGAGTGAAACTCTATTATTGTGACCTCTGTTATTTACCGTTAATGGGAACGAGGAACACAATCCTTGCCAAATGCCGGAAGGAAGGAAAGGAAGAGACAGAGGAACAGAAAAAGACAAAAGAAAATGGGGGAGGGAAAAAGATATAAAAGAAACAAAAGAATCCCTCTGGTTTACTCGTTTCTGATGAAAGCGTCCCTTTTGTGAACGCTCAACAATCATCACGTGATTTTTTTTTTACTTCCGGCATGTCTGCGTTTGTAGTGCACATTTTGTGTTTTTGTCGTGCTCATGTTTGAGCCCCAGACGTCTTCTTTGGTTTGATGTACCACTTGGGATTAGATATCTGACGTGGTCGTATCAAATCAGGCGGATTGGAGTGAAAGCTTTTTAGGGTATCGTTTGGAGTTCATGGCCACATGTTTTGTCCTGGAATAATAGTGGGATAATGAAGGGGTTCACGAAGCAAATAGTCAGTATTAATGACTAGCCTTGTCAGAATACAAGATACACTAATTCGAAAAAGAAAGAAAGACAACTGCCCCGATTGGGACCCAGGACTTCCCAATTACTAGCCAGATACCTTAACCACTGCACTACTGGGGCAGATCCTAGCTAAAGGCTCCGGCAGAGCTTAGCGGCTGTTCAATCTTTCTCAGTGATTACCAGAAGGTCACAAACATGCAGAAGGAGGGAAAGCTACTTGCTTCGTGGCCTTACCACTAGAAAAAATCATGGAATTGGAATGTGCACTAATGTAAGACGCGAGAACTGAGCGAGTAGCACAAGGGAAAACGGTAAAAAATCTTATATTTTGGTGTCAATTATGATGCAGAGGGCGACACCATCTTCAGAGAAGAAAAAATAAAAAGACGAAAAACACCTTACATTACATATCAGTGGGCATTCACCATGCTACTGATAACGTTAGAGCGAATCCTGGCTACCGGCTCCAGCATTGCTTAGTGTGGCTGTTCAGTATTTCTCTGTGGTGAACTAAAAGCCACAAACATACACATGGAGGGAAGCAACTTGTTTCTCGGCATCCACACTAGAAATAGTGCAAACACTAAATGAAGACTAAATCACATAATGCGTGTTTGTCGTTGTAGGTTGTAAATTAGGAGATCTCCTTAGCTTGCAGCTGACTTTTATTGTTTTGGTCTGAAGACGGTGATGTACAGATTGTCAAAAGGTCACCTTTACCTTGTTTTTAATGTCGGTTCGAAAGTCTTCACCCGCCTAATCTTTATTGTAATATCGGAGGCTGGCTAAAAGGAAAAGGAAAGCCTAAAGGAAAACCACTTCTCCCTTCCTCGCGCCCGCATTGAAAATGCACTCTCCCACTCTACCTGCAGCCAAAAAGGAGCCAGGCATGAGTGGTCGATCAATATGACAAGTCGTCGGGAAGAGTGCCGGGAAAATGTCGCGGGAAATATGTCCCAGGAAATGTGACCAGCCCCGTGCATAGCATGGGTTTCCTCTAGTTAGTTATTAATGGCGTTGATTTCGAAAATTCAAGTCAAGTGCAGAATACTGAATAATATGACTGAAACAGTGACTTACGTTAGCCAATTGCTTGTTGACACACACAAGCTAATTTCAAGCTTCATGTCACACTGTATTTTTCATTTGAGATAATACAATTTTGCTTTCATTAAAAAAAAAAATATGCTAGGTAGCAGTTCGATTAATTATTTCGCGTGTAAGTCGGACGAGCGCTTTATCGCAACTTCCATCGGAACTTTTACAAGCTGAGGTGAATAACATCTGCCATTATCTACCACTGATCTCTCATCAATACATTGTTGTGTGTTGGTCGGGAATGGAACAGCCACCTTCACTACGTGTGTCCCTAACTCTTCATATGAAAAAAGACTAAACTTTTTCCCATCAGTAACTTTGCATTTTCACAGCTCCTTACGTCCTGAGGTACCGATTTTCTGAATCCTACTTTGTTCTCGTGAGTTCCTTTCATCCATAACACATGATAATTTTAGCGTCTCTGTGCTCAGTTCCTCTCAGTTGTTGTTTGTCCCGTTTTATTTCCCTTTTCAATGTCTCATTTCCTCCCTCTTTACCTTGTCGTCTCCCGAAATTTCCTGCAGTGAAATTCGTTCTCTCTTTCCCCTTTGCCATGTCGATAAAACTTGGAGTCGATCTGCCCTCCCCTTCGCCATATGACACGACAGAGGCGGGAACCACAACAACGTGGCCTTGCTCCACCAAAGATCCTCTTGCTTTCCTCCACTGTCTCTACTACCGCCCCATCGCAACCTCAACACAAACTTCCTTCTTGGTTCCTCCTGGTACAAGCACCAGAAGCTTATGACAGTGGCAGGTAAGTAGCAGAATGCACTGCGACAGGGAAGAGGTAATCCATCGGCTTGCATCCGTGATGGTATCCACCTCCACTACCATGGCAACTAAGGCAGGCCTAATTACAATGAACACTCTAGATAAACGTAGGCATAGGAATCATGCGGTCATAATGCTAGTAAAGCCTGAATGTCAACATGCGAATAACAAATTAACAAATAAAACAGCTAGCCATTTGACTTTTCAGCATTATCTTCTAAGTGGTAGTCATCCAGGCCAGTGATGAATTAGTGCAGCAACAGAATTCAAACTTGAAATCAGTTAGAAAGCTTGAGTGAGGTTGATACTTGATGCCTATAGATAGCTGTGAGCATTGGTGCAGGGATATGGGATGGTAAGGCGGCTTGAATGGAAGGTGAATTGTGGTTATGGGGCTCACAAATTCAACCAAAATAAACGGATATGATTGTAAGACGGATGAGTATCACCCAAAATTCTGACAGTGCGTCTGTTACCAGTATAGTTGGTATACCATAGCACAGCCAATTCTGATTCAGAATCATATTTTTCTTGATATAGGTTTTTTTTTTCCAACTGTGGATTCCATAACACATTTTAAGGTCCATTTTTGGTTATATTTTAGTTTTTGCTAAATAATTCAAAAACTATTTGAGCTACTGACTGCTCAGTAACAGTCGAATGGTTCGAATGGTGTATTCACACTTCGAAATCGGTCACAATTTCAGCGTGTTATGGATTTGGATGTGAATGTAACACAAATATAAGACGAATATAAGATTAAAAAAAAAACGGTTAGCTGACTGTCCACAGTAGGCCTACATATAAGCGACACGCATTTTAAGACGATACACAAGTTAAAATTGGGAGATAACACCCCACTGACAACTGACGGCTAAAAGGAAGGCTAAAAGGAAAACAACTTCTCCCCTTCTCGCGCCCGCATTGAAAATGCGCTCTCCCATTCTACCTGGATGCAAACAGGAGGCAGGCATGAGTGGTCGATCAACTCAATGAAGGTTCAATCTGACAAGTCGTCGGGCCGAACAATAACTTCTCCCCTCCTCGCGCCCGCATTACAAATGCGCTCTCCCATTCTACCTGCATGGAAACAGGAGGCAGGCATGAGTGGTCGATCAACTCAATAAAGGTTCAATCTGACAAGTCGTCGGGCGGAACAATAACTTCTCCCCTCCTCGCGCCCGCATTGCAAATGCGCTCTCCCATTCTACCTGCATGCAAACACGAGGCAGGCATGAGTCGTCGATCAATCTGACAAGTCGTCGGGAAGAGTGCCGGGAAAATGTCCCGGGAAAATGTCCCGGGGAAATGTGTCCGTAAACTTAATTCGTGACCGGCCCCGTGTATAGCACGGGCTTCCTCTAGTAATTTAAAAATTGTTAAAGAAAATCCTCTTGCTATTGCGATTTTCTGCTTTCATTTGTTTTATGGATGGAATACCAGACCCTTTTTTCTCTTGGGACACGTTCGAAAATCGATGTGTTTTTGGCTTGAATAAAAGATGATACACAAGTTAAAATTGGGAGCGACTCCCATGTGACAACTGACAGCCATCCGTCATATTGAAAATGTCATCAGAACCACAAATCTCAGGTGCTATTAAAGGTGTACGTTCCTTCCGGTTGGCTTTCCTGTATGGCTCAGCTTTGCAACATTAGTGTAAATGTTTTCCTAATTTTTCTATTTCCTGTTTTTTCCTTCATGAGAAACGGTTTTGCTACATTCAGGCTAATAAATGTCGCAAAAGCTATTTCAAGCTGGATGCTTGAAATTAGTGAGAAAGTATGTCCTTTTCACTGGCCGCTCACTGATTCAGTTTCTACATTTCTCCATGTTATTAAAATTCTTAACAATATTCCTTAACCGAGGTTTATTGGCTGAAATGATATAGACTTCCAACTGCAATCTTATTTTTCGACAGGTTCATGCACAAATGTGGCCCACTGGTCACTCGCGTACAGAAATTGATACCTTACGGAATGTAGCTAAGTGATTAAGTGCAAAGAATACCCCTACATGTATGTAGTGAAGTGTAGGAGACCTCTGGGGTGTGCAAACTAGATGACGGTGGGCTATCCCAAGGTCTGACACTTCTTACGAAACATATCAACCATACATACCACATCATTAACGAATAACGAACTTCAAATAGGAAAAATGTTGTCTTAACGTGGACGAATGTTACGTCTAGTTTATTATTATACTGTCAAGGCTTGCACTGAGGATGGTAGCATACTATAGCAATACATTAAATTCGATACGGGAGGAGCATATTCTTTCAGAAAGCAACAATCACTTGCGTTATTTAGTGACGTCATCGTCAACTAGGAGAACAAGCCAAATGCTTGGGGGGCAAACGGGAGAAAACGCGTGTTGTTACTACGGTGTCTTGTAGGGACTAGCATCAATTTGTTTTTTACACACACAAAACTTTCATGAAACCGGAACTTCGGCTTCCTAACAACAGATAAGCCACACTACAACCTAGGACGATATATGGTTAATTGTATGGATGGATCGGAAACCGAAACCAAATTTTCGGTTTTTACTGAAAACCGAAACCGAAACCGATTCGGATTTTGTGTCGGTTTTTTGTACGGTGTTCGAAAAATCAAAAATTGATCTGTTTTCCTAATTTTTTTTTTATAATTATCATTTTGTGCGTATAAATGACAGTCATTAAAAAGAAAATAGTAGAGGAAAATGGTGCCACAGCTAGGCCCATAGTTTATGACGCTGCTGAAAGTGAAAGCAGGAGTGAGGTAGAAGCTAGTAATACTGATGTTACAAGAAACCAAGCTAGAAATAGCTGGTTTGGGTGGATGGTGGCAAAAACCGATACCGAAACCGAAACCGAAACCACGGTTTTGTGTGCGTGAAAACCAAAACCGGAACCGAAGTCAAAAAATTGAAACCGACCCATCCCTAGTAAATTGCACCCGTGTCGTATAAGATATATAAGATGTAAGATATAAGATATCTTGTTACCGGTTTCATAAAAGTTTTGTGCGTGTTCTATAGAAACAAGTTCGTATGTGTCCCAATAAACCACCGTACGTTGCGATCACGCAGCTTAAAAATGGCTTGCAAACAGCAATAAGGAAAGCGAGGTAAGCGAATTTCGTGAAGGTAAATTGTGTTAGCTAACATTTGCCATACTCAGTTTGTAAAAATACTACGAATTGTTTTACCAGTTTGCGACAGCGGAATATTTATTTGTCGGCATTTTTGAACTCCAATGTGGGCCGGCTTAAGCGATTTCCAGCGCCATGTTGTCTGTGCTCTGCGGTCCTTGTCAAGTGGTGATTGCTACATGCGCTAGATAATCCTTCTGTAACTTTACGTTGCAACCATTACGACTGTAAGAGCTATACTGTCCCCTGACAGCATTAGGGCGCGTTTACGCAGCGACTCTCCTTTGCATTCTCGCAGCTAGAACTCAATCGCGATGGCAAAGGTGACATTGCCATGGTAACAACGCTAAATGGATTAGCTAAATCCGACATCGTTTGAGTCAATACTTGCAGTCTTATAATCCGTGCCAATAATATAAAGAATTCTTCATGACGAAACAATTTTCCCAAACACTTCTGAACTCACTTTATTTGCTGTTTTCGTTCCGAGGCAGCAGACATAAAACCGCCGCCATGTTGGAATTTGAGGTGATTTCTAGCTTCTAGCTGCGAGAATGCAAAAGCGAGTGGTTGCCTAAACGTGCCCTTAATCCTGTGAGGAGCAGTTGACGTCAGCTTTCTATTCTGACGTTTCACAGAAATTCTACATTTCTCCTATATACATTTTCACAATCGACACGAGGGTTTTGTTTTCGTTTTTAGGGAGCACGAACTCAAACAGGGTTCGCCATGAGTGTTTGGTTTGGTGTATTAAGAGCTTTGACCAAAAAGGTCATCAGCCCCACAAACGAAACTGCACCAAGTCAACATACAAGAAGCTAGGGAACAAATAAAACCAAAAACTATAAACCCAACACTAGAAACGGCCAGATTGACAACAGGACTTACATAATACCTGAGAGTTCAAAGGGTTTAAAGGATTTCGTAGCGAGTGTTCAACGCTTGCATTCATCTGACCGACGAAGCCCTTAGGTCCCTGAGGGTCGAAAGGGTTTTAGCGACCGTTAACCGCTTACAGTCCGCTTCCGGTCCTAGGGGAACGTCTTCTGAACAATGCAGTTCTCCAACAATAAGAAAAGACTATAAACAACATTGATTTGATGTGGTGGTGAACAAGTTCATACATACCAGCTGTTTGAATAAATTAACCATTCCTTAATTTAGTCTGTGGTTCTCTTACATAGAGAATATTTGCAATCTCTGCAGCTAGCCTACTAGTGAAACAGCAGTGCAAAATTTACGTGTGTCCATATCACCATAGGCAACTAATAAGGTCTGGAAACTTAAGCCTCTTTTGGTGTTACTGTTATGCTCCAGTGTCAAAATAAATGCACTGCATAAACATTCAACCAAAACTGAATTGATTAACAGGTTAAGATGCACATTCATAGTACTTTCGTAAGGTACAGAAGTTTCTAAACTTATAAATTATTACGAATTTGAATCTTTCTACCTTAATGTCAGAATACTCAGATGGGAAATCAAAAATGTAATTAAAACTTTGAAGAATACTTAATGTTAGTAACGGATTACCGGATATTCGACTACAAGTGAAATTCTGACATTGGTTGAGAGAGTTTATTTTTTACGTATGTTTCATTAGTGATACAGAACGTCCTAATTTGTTTAAAATATACGCACTCTATTCAGATTTCCGCCGTTGGCCTGCGCAGAGTCATCCAGGAAGCACTGAATCTCCGTACAGCCCAATTCTCTTTTAACTTTCTTAAGGCGAACAGCGCTCGCGCAAATATAGGTAGTCGTTCGCTTATCGCAGGACCAACGCTTCACCCGTCGGCCATTGCGCTTTGTTCGTTCGTCGCCTCGCTGGCCGCAGAGCGGCGCCACACGTCACTCGCTTGCTTGAACAAGCGAAGACTGCCTTGTCTTGTTTCTAAAGTCGACTCGATCGTCTTAGGAGGTTGTGGATGTGAAGCGGCCATTGTTGGCCGCAAACAAAGCGTGTTCTTCCGCCCTGGCGACTGGCGATGCGATTAGACGATGCTAACTTGGTGGGAGAGGTGGGGTTGGGTGAGTGGCGGATAAGGGTCCATTGGTTCTTATTACTTAGCCTTCTCCACATCCAGAGTCCTTTTGTAATCGTTTTTTCATTGGGCCGTTCACAAGCGATAAAGTAGCGTGTTTAGGCCGACACGTAACTACTTAAAGGCAGGTTGTGAACGAATGAGCTTTTACTTTTACTTTTTTATAACAATAGCCGCTGTGCCAATGGCGGGGTGGTATACAAATATGCAATATTTCTACACCCATTTTCAATAGATAATCATTTCATTGAAGTGTATATAACAATAGTATTTGAGATGGCCAAGATATACAAATTTCATGCGAGAGATTTAGGTTTCAACAGGATGCGGTAATTTATCTGAAAAAAACTTTCAGTTAAACATATATCTATTAAAGAGTGGAACCGGCTATTTACGTATAGCAGGACGCAACACGAGCCAATACTTGTGGTGCGCCTTGCCGTTACATGCAGCTGCTTGTGCGCCCTGCCAACTTCTGCCGAAAAGCAGAACTTGGACGAACGCCAACAGCCGGGTAGCGAGCCGGCCCCACTGCTCAACCAGTTGAGATCGGGTCGCACCTGTTAGCCAGTCACGTGATGTAATAATGCCTTAGGCAACTTCTATTGTTCTCCACAGTATTAAAGCTAAGGGCTGAACAACCGAAGGGCCAGTTAGTGTTGGACAAACAATTGAGAGGTCGCTCTCTCTTGACTCTGCTAGGACTAGACCAAGCTGCAACTTGAGTTTCTGTGCACAGACCCCTAGCTGTGCAATAAGGGGTGAATTGAGTTAAAGCTTTGCCTTGAATTCAATCGTCCACTCCCTGAGTAGTTACAAGAGCAAACCTAAGTTGAGTTACTAAGGCTACAAACCTAAACAAATTTCGTAATACACCGTAGAAATAAAAGATTTCATGCAGGGAGGAAACTGTAAGGTGCTTGCGAGAAGAAAGCATGCACGCAAAATACACATGCAAAATGCTTACAGATAAGAACTCAGGACCGTGTATTAAAAAGCTCAAAGACCTGCAATAGATATATAGTTAAGCTATAGGTTGCAAACGATATGTGGACCTACTCCACGTAATGATACAGCATTGTGGCGTTAGCATGTCACGTAAAGTAGTTAATTATAAACTTATCTGTGGCTCATTGTACAAACCACAAATTAGTTAATTTAAGTAATTTGCTGTATGTACAGTGAGCCATAGGTAAGTTTATAATTAACTACTTTACGTGACACTCCCAATTCCAAAGGATAGAGGAGCTAAATGGGTCTTCTTATACAAGACCCAGAATGTTTCATTTCAGCAAACATGACCTGACCTTAAACATCCCGTCCGATCATAATTTCTTTGACTAGTCCACAAGGCCACATGTGTTTTGGTCTTTGGGGCTCAGCAACTATCACCAAGTCTCCTACTTTTGGAATAAAATCTTTAGCTACGTTTCTTCTCTTGTTCGCAAATGCAACAAGTAATGTTTTGTCCAACGATACCAAAAATCGGAATTAAGCGTTGACAACGGTCACCTAGGGCCCACGCGCACAAGGCAACCAAGCCGCGAGACCAGGTCGCTGCGGCCAGTGAGAATCCTTACGGTATATGCAGTACCGCGCACTTGGCTCCCGCCGCCAGTCAGTCGCAGCGGTCAGTCGGATCCCGGCCGACGTGCAGCATTTTTCACCACGTGATCGAGAATAATGAAGGGAAAACGGACGAAGCCGTGACGTACGTCGCCGTATTTTTTGGCCGTAACGACCACTGGCCACGCGACCTGGCTGCCTAGTGCGTGGGGGCCCTTAAACCCATTCTGTGTGTCAAGTTTCGTACAGTATAATGAATGCACTGTTTACAGTTTTAGCTTCACTTTTAATTCTTTTTTTTTTTCTTTGGGTCAGGATCGACGTTAAGCATTTCCCAATCAAGAAATGCGAGTGTGTCAATGGTTGTGAATCTTCAGGTTCGTCGTAAATAGTAGTCAAGGGACGTGAATTCAGTGCATAGCACTCATAAAGGAGCATTACTGCAGTATCATTTTAATGTTTTTTATTCTTTTAAATCATTTTTATAGCGACCAACACCGGAAGTTACTGGTTGAAAATTAAAATTGTGACCTTGTATGCACTTGTGGGTTTTATTGCTGGGCAGGGAGCCCCGTTTGACTTAATGAAATGTGTTTGTGTACTATAGCATTCCTTGCGGTTATAAAAGGTTGATTAGCAAATAAAATTCCTTGGTTTCTTCTAATTAATTACTCACAGTAACAGTTCAAGCAATACCAAAAGTTACACGTAAATGATAATTTGCAGACGAATTTTCAGGCGAATTTTCGGTTGGCTGAGACCCGCCAACTTCTTCAGCCCAAGCCTCGGAAACTTGCAAGCAACTGCACGAACGTTCACAAATTTGAATTAGCCGTACGATCTCAGTGGGACTAGCTCATGCACTTACTTGGACAGGACACTGATTTACTTGGAACTTTTGGTATTGCGTGAACTGTTAGTGTGAGTAATTTCCGTTAAACCAAAGTAAACTCGACGTTGCGTCAATCTTTATGATTGTTTTAATTATTACTATTATTAAAAAAAATATATAAAACAGATGAATGAACTTCTCCAGAATCTCACAAACAGTAAATTAAATTAACGTTAGCAGTTTAAGAGCAGTTGTTACGTTGTTCACACATGTTAAAAGTTAGTATCAATTAGTACCTACGAATTGATGTCTTGTCCGCTTAACTTAGGAACCGACCTTTATTTATGGCCGGCCGGGAGTGGAGGAAGGGGAGTGGGGGGAGAAAATGTTTCCACAATATTTTCGATGAATCCCCCCCACCACCCTTCAAAACCATGAAACAGATCTTGACTCCCACCCCCATTGTAGGTCCACAAATAATGGACCTCCTCTCCACTCCAGGTAGGCTTTTAGTATGCCTATTAAGACGGTGTGCAAATGACTTTCTACAGCTAAATTAAATTATTATCATTCTGCGCCGACAGATTTTACCATTAGTTCTAAGAAAGAACAGTTTTAAAATGTACCATAAGATCCCGGGCGGCGTGCAGGCGACCACTGTGCGACAATGCTTGTTCCGTGTTCATTTTTCACCACGTAGAATATTCAAGGAAAGCGGACGTGACCGTGGCGTACGTCGCCGTATTTTTTGGCTGCAACGACCACTGGCCGCACGACCTGGTTACCTAGTGTGCGGGCGCCCTTAAACCTATTCTATGTGTCGAGTTTCGTACAGTATATGATGAATGCACTGTTTACTAGTATGTCCACATTCCTGACATAAGCAGCACCGGAAAGACAGAAAAACTCGAGAAACAAGAGACAAGGCTTTTACTGAAAAACTAGGCTAGCTTGTGCTGATTCTGACAGAAGCTGAGGTGTTTTTAGAAAATTTACTGATGAAGGAGTCATTTTTGAGATCCAAAATTAACTAACTCTTCCTCCAGTTTGGTCAGAGGTTTTTTTTTTTGTGGCCAAACAAATTTCCTCCAATTTCCTTCTCTCTTTCCCCGGCGATAAAATACCGACAGTACCTGAGGCCAGGACCCTATCCACTCGGCTACGTTTTACTCGCTGTGGTTCCAGGACACTGTCACAAAGCTAGATTCTCGTCGTGAACTTAGTAGTGGTTTGTAGTGGTCGTCCACGAATAATTAGTAAATGCGGCATTTTATTTTTTTTTACCTGTAGATTATTTAAATTTCAAGCCGTATGATAAGAACAACAATATCTATATTTGCGGATGAACCTGCAAGCCCTAGTTCGAAACTGGTCGTCTTAAGTTTGTCGCCCACTACTCCATCACGTCACGTCACGTCACGGGCCATTAAATTGCTGTTTGGGTTAAAAGCATGTAAATCAGAGGAGCCGCGTATACTGCTCCGTCCAGTTCTGTGACGATCCATCGGCTGGCGGACGGGATTATCGAGGCAGAATCCTTTCAGTCAAAAAGTGATCGCATCGAAGAGGTGTACGCATCCGCCGTCAGTCGACAGTCATTGTCGTCCGCGCGCACAATGCCTTTCCCCTCAGTGCTTTCACTTCTCGCAGAAATTATCTGAGTAAAGACAAAATTTCCCTTTTTTTACTTCCCTTATTTAATTTAATTTACTTATTTAATTTACCTAATACTAATTTTTAACATTCTTAACTTTAAAAAAAATATAGGCCCATTTGATGGCACAGGAACAACCACCTATTGACGCAAATTAAAAATAAAATTCAGACGACTACTTGTCTTATTAGAACTAGTGCTCCTGCTGTTCCTGCTAGAAATGAATGATATGGATGGACATGCAAGAATAAGTACTGCCACAATTTTTGTGACTTTCGCCTTAATAAGTCCCGGAAAAGACCCGGAATTTGAAATTTGCCCTATAGTGTCCGCGGCCTATCTTGAGTTCGCTCCAGAACGATACAGATAATCAATTGTATGGGTTTGGTAGCAGAGTGCCTTGCTGATATCCAAGATGGTTACAAAAACAATGGCGGCCGTCGATTAAAGCCGCTACCTCCAGGAAGATGTAGCCGCTCATAAAATAACTGCAGAACTCAAGATAGGCCGCGTCCACAATAACGAGTTGGGTAAGGTGGGGTTGGGTAAGGGTTTAAAATATTAACACGCGTTTCTTGGGTGTAGAAGATTGTGGGCTTATGGACGATTCGAGAAAGTGGGTCTGTATGGATAGAAGATCGTGTGTCACTAAAGAAAAGCATAACTTGCAAATAAAAACAGAGTTTCCTAATTTTTTCCTTTTTCCCTGTTTAATATATTTCCCCCATGAAGAGGAAAAGAGGACAGGGAAAAATTGCCTGTAAGTGTCAACACTGTTTCCCCTTCTAAATAGAGATGCGAAACTATTTCAGTTGGGATGGCGGTGTTTCTAAACTAGAGGGAAGTGAGAAAAACTGTTTCTTAACTCTAGGCGACTGATCCAAACTCCTCCGACTTTACATAAGCGTGACGTCATGGAGCTGAGATGTTGCTGAGCCAAGTGAGGCAGGTTTTTTGGTTGCTCACTTTCGGATCACGTACTGATCCAACATGGCTGCCATCACCAATAGTAGCTGAGATGGTCGTGTTTCTAAACTGTACGAAGTGAGATATGGAAAATGTCTAACTTCAGAAACAAATTCAATTAAACAGAGATTAATAAGCATCTGTATTATGTTCTTACTAACATTTCTCTTGCTGAAAATAGATGTAGCAGCGATTATTGCTAATTTTTTCTAATGAGGCAGTGCTGTTTCTAAACTAATCGGTTTTGATGACGTTGTGGGGAGTGGCTTAGAGGAATCCATCTCACTCTTCCCTCTAGTTTAGAAACACATTCGATGCATCATGACTGAGCATAAAGAATTATACCTAGTTTACTACGACTTTATATTTAATTACCTACTTAAGGTCACTACAAGTCTTTCTTCATTCTGGCTGCCCTCGGAAATGTCGTATTTTGCATTGCTAATTTGGGCGCGATTAAATTTAAAAGCTCAGCTGGAGCCGACTCGCCGACAGCCAGCTAGCGACGGAAGCAATGTGCGCTGGACCATCCGTTGCAATCAGTCGTCGCAACGGAATGGAATGGCAAGGACGAAGTAGTGGGCGACAAGCTTAACTCACCTGTTTCTGCAGGAAATTTTTGGATAAAAGTATAATCTCTGAAAGTAGGATCGGACTGGCCATAGTGCCACTGGGTCATGACATAAGGGCCTTTTGCTTGCCACACCTTTGGTGCTGTCCTTCCTTGCTGTGGGGGTGGAAGTGCTTCTCTTCCTGAATATATGAAGCAAACACACTTCGTAGCATGCGGGACTGCATTTTCATTTCACATCGTTTGACTTTAAGGGTAAACGTTTAGTAATGGGGAAAATTACGCCACTCGAACGAAGCCGGAGAATTCCGGAAGTGTTAAATAAAGACGGACAAGATTTCACTAGTGAGGGACATGTTTTAAACCTAAGAAGTTATTTTATAAATGTGAATTAAGATTTACAAATTGATCGTTTGTTGCCATAGATTTATAAATACTTATTTCTCTCCATTTAGCAATGATTGCAAAAGTATCTGGTAGATGTACAGTTCTTTAACTGAAACAATATGGTTTGCCAAACACTGTATATCAATTATTTCCAAAATGTCGCAAAACTTATCCTATATGCCGTTTTCTGCTTTGCACTTGGGTCTCATATTTGGGGTTCGAACTCAAAACCTGCTTGGGGAGCTTACAGCTCTTCCCCAGACACCCAAAATGAGATCTGAGATGCCGCCACCTAATTAGATGTGTAAGTTAATTTCTGGTAAAACACATCGTCGGCCATTCTTTAAATGGCTTAGGCACTTTTTTCTGCCGAGTCCATCTCTGCATAACGGTGCTAGTAGGACTTTTAAGAATTTAAGTTTGCCCCCTTTTTTCCCCCCCGAGGTTTACTTTTCGTCACAAAGCACCAATTCCACATTGGGTTGGTTGCATTCTCTTCTCTAGGAATTCTGTATGTACTGTGCTCCAAAGACAGGAATGCCTGGTTTTTTTTTAAACATGAAATCATCGTTTAGGATTTGGACTTCTTTTACTCAGGGCTGCAAATCCCTGATCAATATAAACGCTGGGATTCCAGAACAATAACTTTGACTTAAACGATACGGATCTAGGATTTGCTTACCGTTGAGGAGTTAGTGAGTTGTGTCCGCATTATTGTGATTCGATTATAATAACAATTACCTAATCAGGATCGTCCAGTAAACTCGTTGGTTTGATGAAGACTCGCAGCCTTCAAAGAGTAACTTAGCGCTGTTTCATAAAATCTCTTGACTGGTATGCAATAGAGCAGTGACATTTGCCGCCATATTGGCACCAGTATGGGTTTTGGAGGGCATAAATACAAGGTGCACTACATAAAAATGGAGGGGAAAACAACCGAAGAGCGGATTTCTTTGGCTTAAAATAACGTTGTTTTCTCCAACAAAAAAAATCGCGCGTTTTAGGTCTAAGAAATCACTCTTCACAGCATCGGCTTCAGTATGACGCCCTTCTGTTTCTCTCTCTGCAGTGCCCCTTGCAGCTAACCCATTAAGGCTCCAGCATAGAGTTACATACGATAATACTACGTCGTGTCACTGCTCTATACTACTTGCCTCGCAACGAGTTGAGTTGAGTGTTATTTCAATGTAAAATACAAATATCAATTACGAAAGTGACATCCCAGACACCACAACAGCAGATGCCCGCGTTTGGGTCAGAGGCACGCTAAAATTCAAAACAAAATACAGAAAAAAACACTGATAAAAAATTCCATCATTCAAAAATAAGATTACTTAAAAGAAATCATTTAAAGAGTGTACATAACTATAAAAAAAATTATGTAAAACGTACAAAGTTAAGCCGGAACAAAATCATGATTAATCTTAAAAAAAAACGGTGCTAGCAAAATCGTACTTTGCCGATACAAATGAGGAAAGCAACAGTTTTTTTTAGACATGATACAAAAAAAAGTAAATTTCAAATAAGTTAACTCACAATATGGAAGATATTAGCAAAGTTAGTTGGGTTTTGATCAGTAACCACATAAACAAATGTTTCTTAAACGATGACATCAGATCAGTACGTTACATACCAGTGGGGAAGGAATTATAAAACTTACTGCCTAGATAGTAACTCACCTAATGAAGCTTAACCTGGAATCTCTGGCTCTATGACATTTTGCGGCCAACCTCATACTTTCCTTCAAAATTCTGAATGGCTGTTTGACGGTTGATTTGCCCTTTTTCGATTTAAGTATTTAACTTTGATTCGGAGACACAGCCTTAAATTAGTTGTCCCTCGACCTAGTTTAGGTTGCCGAAAAATGTTTTTTTTTTCTTTCGCATGGATGTCACAGCTTGGCTGAGCAGACTGTCTCGCCACCATCTGTTGCGGACTGCAAGCTTAAATGGGGAATTTCTGACTTGACTTCCATCCTAAAGAGGCACGAACACTGCACTCCTTAGCTCCTGCTGGCCGTTTTATTGTTTAACTTTAAAATTTTGAAATTCATGGATTGTCGCATGTGGCATCCTATGCCCTGTCTGTTCCTAATTACCTTTGGAGATTAAACCTGTTATAAACACTAATTCTGCCTGGAATTAACGTAAATTGTTTCTGGTTCTTATTGTCTCACGGCAAATTGTATCAATAACCTTCTTCATCATAATGTTGACTACCAATAGCGATTGTTGCTATGCATGCGCGTGATCGCATTTTTACAAATAAAAAAATTACTGCCAACATTTATTCACTCGCACCAAGTTAGACAACAAAGATCACAGCAATTCAATTGTCGAGGGCACGCCATAGCAATAAAAAAAGATACACATTAAAAACAAAAACGTTAAGTGTGCCGTAAAAAAAGGGTTATATGGTTAAAGTTTCACTTTACTTGTTAAAAAGTACACGAAAATTGATGATTTTTAATTGAAATGAGCAAAATGTACAACTGAGAAAATAGCATCTGTTTAAGTGCTGTTGTGCTTTAACAATAATTTAAGTGGTAAAGCACAACAGCACTTAAACAGATGCAATTTTCTCAATTGTACATTTAATTATGTCAATTACAAATCTTCAGTTTTTATCCATGTACGTTTTAACAAGTGCTGTAAAACTTCAGTCACATTACCCTTTTTTTACGGCACATTTGACGTTTTTGTTTTTAATCATAATGGTGCCGACTAATGTTGACTTTTTTTTTTATTTTGCCGACATTAAACGTCAGTAAAACAATACAACCTTTCTGTCTCTGGTAGCGAATTTTGTTTTGCTTATGTACTTAAGAGATCTAGCGAGATTTGATGGCAGAACATAGTCCATCATAAACGATAAACTTTAACCTTTATACATGGGTCCTTACCAAAAACGTAACATCACATTTAAACTCTTGATTAATTCATTACATTTCTTACCATGTTTTGTTTTCTTTTTGCAATACTATTTTACGTCCCATGTGTTCGGCGTTGTAAAAGCAGGTTCGTTTTATATATGTACGGTGGTATTTGGAATTACGGCAGATCTCTAGACACACGAAGAAATTACCTTTCATCGAGATGTTACCTATAAGCCAAAACGAGCCATTTCGAGATCGTTATCCTAAAACAACCGAGCCAAATGTTACTTTTATCACATGTAAAGTAATGCAATCCCTACTAATGCAATGCAAGCTCACGTACTAAATTCTTTACATAAACACTTTCGCCCTTTATAAACATGTCTGAAGCTTCCATGTATAAATCAGTGATAACACGAACGACTTCCAACACGTCTTTAAGGTAATTGAAGACATGAAGTTACCACAAGGCCTTGCTTGACAGCCAGCCATCTTGCTGCTGAAACACCTGTGCTGGCATGAAGAAACTAATACGGATTTTTTTTTTCACTTTGGATGTTTGACGTGTTCCCAGCTGAAGCCATAGGACCAGAAGGCGGGAAGGACAATTTTGATAGTCAATTCCCGTCACATTCCTCACATTCCTGCGTTTCATCAACATCCTTCAAAACATATGATTTGTTTGTTTGTGCGCGTGTTTGTACGCCTACTCCTCCAGAAGTAATATCCCTACGAGGTGAGAGCAACGTCGAATGAAGGCTTGAGAGAGCAGAGGAAGAAACACGTTGAAAAAGTTTACGTGGAAATCGTTCGCCGGTTCTCGCTCAATCCACGCACCTCCGTCAGTGCCGCAGCTAGCTTTTTCCAAGTAGTGGTGCAAAAGCCAAATGATGGGCCCCTCCTCAACAAGTAAACAAATTTAGGGGCTAACCTACTACCAAACCCAACCAAAACTTAGTGAAATTTGTTTTATTTGGGTCCCCAACTGGTTAATTTTGGTCCCGCTGCCTCCTGGGCCCGGGTCAGTGGCGGATTTAAGGAAATAGCCTTGGGGGCAAAGCCCTAAAAGGGCACCCCCCCCCCCAACCTTCCGAAATTCTGAAGGCCTTTTTTTTGCTACCTGAACAATTAGTGAACGTTCTTTGTTAGTTGTTTTACACTTTTGCACTACTTATGCCTGGGAAAAGAAGGCCCTTTTACCACGAAGGCCCATGAAGGCGCTTTTACATCGAAGCCCTGGAGGTGGTGGCCCCCCCCCCCCCCCCAATACGGCCCCCCTGGCCCGGGCGCCATGAACCTTTGCACCATCCCTAATTGCGGATCTGACCTTCTTGCTTCAGAAACGCCAATGTTTAACAACAACCTTTTAAATCTATTGGTTTGCTTTTTCCGTGCTTCTAGCGAGTTGAAGCATAACCAATTTTAAGACACTATTTGTAGTGTTGCTAATATTAAGTATTATAATTTTGTTTCAACCAATTTTCTTTCTGCTAAGTTTGCATGAACAGTAACTTTTCCTGATGGAACTTTGATTCATGAGCGGTGTTCAGAGCTAGGTTTTTCTTTGCGTATAGATGGTCAAAAATTCAAGATACAGTGATGAAAATCGGCTTATCCGAAGCGTAATTTATTATCTTTCATGTAGTGCTACTATCATCTTTGTCTTACATCCCGAAGAGCAGAGATACAAACAGACAGGTACGTACGCACACGGTACAGTTTTAATGATGTAAATGGATCGCCGACTCAAAATTGTCACATACTTCCCTAAAAACCTACGTAGTGTGGCGGTAAAATAACAAACCCAGAGGGAAAATCTCTTCAAAGCAGCCATGTATTTCGTCCGTTCTCACACGGAGACACAGCTGAGCGGTTTAAAGAGCAATTACATCCATTTTGACATGCATGTTTGACTTTTGGATCGCTTACACAACTAAACACAAGAATTGCGGTAAGAATACGTTATGTACGTCCAATATAACAATTTAATTACTGCATCACCAAAACACGACACGGAGATCGCCATTGTTTTGCTGGCACGCTCAGAAATTAATGCCGACAGATGTCACGTTTCGATTTCGACTCGCAGCTGATTGAGATAGCTATATTGACTGTGAGGAGCTCAAGCGTCTGACGGCCTTAGCTGGGCGGCAGTGTAGTGGCC
>JAHWFP010088432.1:42787-59318 GCA_023313725.1 Lithobius niger | reverse complement strand
TGTAGTGGCCAGCTAAGGCCGTCAGACGCTTGAGCTCCTCACAGTCAGTACAGCTATCTCAATCGGCTGCAAGTCGAAATCGAAGAGATCCGTCTGTCGGTATTAATTTCTGCGCGTTCCAGCAAAACAATGGTGACCTCCGTGTCGTGTTTTGGTGATGCAGTAATTAAATTGTTATATCGACGTACGTAATGTATTCTTACCGCAATTCTTGTGTTTAGTTATTGCGTAAGTGATCCAAAAGTCAAACATGCATGTCAAAATGGATGTAATTGCCCTTTAATTACATACAAGCGTATTCAGTGTCGACATATTTTGGGACAATCTTCATTTTGGGAGGGGCTGTGAATTACCTCCCTTAACTGTTTTACTCTAAGCCAATTGTGTACAGAAGACGAACATTGATAATACCGTACAAGGAATGTCAGGGGCGGGGTCTTACTGCCGTGAAGCGAGTTGAGCCCTTCTTTCTCCGAACTTTTGTTACAAGCAAATTTTGTTTACAAGCCCAACTGTTTGTTCAGCCACAAGGCGTGGTTCATTGACCCTGTAATTGTTAACACGTGAGTGTACAGAGAAACAGGAACTCTGACCACAGTCAATGCTCGGATCAATGGTTTGTGGAATAACGGGAAAGTTTAAGCAGTTAATTGGTTCGAGTTCACCAAACCGAAGCCAAATGGAACTGATCAATTTAGTAAACACAAAATTGAACTAATAAAGCTTTAGTCAGTTCAATTGGGCACATGCAAAAGGCCGTATCAATTTCTAGATTACAGGCTCCTGCTAAAAGCACCCATTACTGTTAACCATTCACTGACCCTTAACTAAATTCTCAGAAGTTCAGAAAAATGTCAGCAACTTAACTATGTTCAGCAAAATTTCAACAACTCACCGTTGGCTTCGTCAGGCTTTATGTTTAAATGTTTAAATGATGAACAGGCGGTGGGTCAACCCCCATGCAAAGAATGTGAATCGGTTTATATTAGTGAGACCAGAAAAGAGTGAGAGTGAGACTGGCATAGCGAATGTGAGAAATGAGGTTGAGGGCAGCGGCATCGCAGGGCATTGCATGGCGACACGTCATGAAGTTGATTGGGAAAAATCTCAAACTCTACACGAGATAAACATCGTAGGTGCTTGGAATAATGGCGATTAAACAACATAAATTGCATAATATACCTCGTGTGGACATTCAAGCCCTCTCGAACCCTATAATGTAGGGCACCTACTTAACATTCGACTTGAACGTGAATTGAGTAGGCGATGTGGACTGAGAGAAGAGAATCCCGATGCGCAATTGGCCAGCAAATACTGGAGGCCACGACCAACATAATATCTAGGACCAACATAGCCAGTACCAAACTACTTGGGACAGATCGAGCCAGTATCACATTGCTTGGGACTAATCTAACCAGTACCAAACTGTCCCAGTCCAATCTAACCAGTACTAAACTGTCTGGGACTAATCTAGCCAGTAACAAATGTCCAGGACTAATCTAGCCAGTACCAAATAACTTAGGACCAATCTAGCCAGTACCAAACTGCTTGGGACCAACCTAGCCAAGTACAAAAATGTCCAGGACCAATCTAGCCAGTACCAAATAACTTAGGACCAATCTAGCCAGTACCAAACTGCTTGGGACCAATCCAGCCCAATATACCAAACTGCCCGGGGCCAATCTAGCCAGTACCAAACGGTTCAGTACCAAATCGGTGGGGTAAGATTTTTTTGACCTTGCATGAAAAAATAAATATTTTTTTCCCGAAATTGTGCTAAATTTGAATTTGTACGCCCTAGTTCAATTTGTTATATGAGCACCCCTGAGAAGCTTCTGGTTTCAGGTTTTGCTAAATAGTAAAACAGAAGAGAGAATAGTTTGTTCTTTCGTTGGACTGCGGTGATTGTGAGTCTTTTGGTCTTTGGTAGATTTGGGGTGGGTTCACCAAACCTCATTCGCACCCTTTTCTTTCTTTCTTTCCTCCTCCTCCTCCTTGAGTTTTTTTCTGTTTTTTTCTTCTTTTTTTTTTTTTTACTTTTCGTCTGTATTTGTTTTCTTCTCTTCCTTCTTTTTCAAGTCTCCCACGTGCAAACCGCGACACCACCTCTTCCTGTTTTCACGCAGCCGATTCGACTGGAAGTTATCGGCGTTTGATGGGCTCACCAAATAACAGGATTTGCCGGCGCTGAGCAGCGACCGTCTTTGGTGACGCCTGCGCAGTTTGCTCGCGCGGTCCCATCTGCTTCCGGTAGCCCAATTGGCATAACAAAAGGAGGATATTGACCACTAATCATGCTGACGGGCCCTCAATATTTTATAAGGGGACGCTATTTTAGCAGCTGAATATCGTTTCGTGTTTTTTCATTCTGGTTTTGATTACGTGAAGCTGTTTTAAGGTTTTAAGGTTTAGGAACGCGACGAAGTGGAAGACTTTCCTGGGTCGAGGTTTAAGGAAATCACTAAATTAATCCCGATGTGTCTACCGTTATCTTATGATACATATTACGCTCTGAGTAAATCCAATTATTTCACCCAAGAATTGGATTGGGAATAGCACGGTATATACTTTGTTCCACATTATGCTTTCAGAAAACTGACTGTATGACGCCACGTTTTCTTCCACTACGAGTGAAAAAATCCGTAAACATCCCATTCGTAAACTCTAACAGTAACTTTGTTGAGTGCACAAATGTGATATCCACATGCTTTTGCACTCTAAGTGCAAGAAAACGAGTCGTCATCCAGTCAGTTTTCTGAAAACATAATGTGGAACAAACTATAGTACATAGGTAAAGCTACTCTTACTCTGTCAATATGGTACATATTTAACCAATATAAACAACAACTTAAAATCTCTTAATTTTGATTCCCTCGACGTTCGCATTCTTATTCTTAGTTTTTTTTTAATTTTGCAAAATATGTTACCACTTGATACACCATTTTTTGAAATTGGCGCTCCATCATGTACCAGGAGACGCCTTTCAGTTGACGCCTTTCAGTTGACGCCTTCAGAGACTACTGGATAGGCATTGCCTGAAGCCCGTCCTTTTGCGGCCGGTACTTGATTTAATAAATATGGATGTAAACCTATTTACGTTGCCTTTATATGTCAGATTGCCTCAGCTGGGAATCGAACCCGGGATATTTGAAATCAAAGGTCCTGGGTTCGATTCCCCGCTGAGGCAGTCTGACATATAAGTCCAAAAGGCAACGTAAGTAGGTTTGCATCCGTATTTATTAAACCAATCTCGAGCCCATTGGCTGTCCGTCCCATTTAAATTCTGGACTTGATATCATCAATCTATCTTATGGAAACTGGGCTATCTGTCAGCGGTCAACTTTGCCCTTTTACCGCTTTCGCCCGTGACGTCTTGCTGTTGAACACTGGCACAGTCGGCCTTGATTCCAGGATGTATCACTACAGCTTGCCTCTTCCTCGAGTTCCACTGTTTCCTAAACTATGTCCAACGTAAAACTGTCTTTCAGTGCAACAGTAGCATGGAATGTTTCACTATGGCACGTATTGTGTAAAACCGTTTAATGTTTTGATTCTAAACCGTCTCCCCATACCCTTGCTGGTGTCAGTCTGTTCCTTTACGGTCCTCTTAAAATATTTTCCCTAAACTTGTCCTAGTCCCAATTTCAGTACGTCACGTTCCAAAACTTTCATTTAATATCATCCCCATTACAATTTAGCCACGAAGAGGATTGGGGCCATTCAAAAACCAGGTAGTCGGCCAGGGGGTTGGGGGGGGGGGGAGATTGGCTTTTGGCCACAAGTAACCAAAATGGGGAGAAGGGTTTCCAAGTAAACCACGTGGCTATTGCATTGAAGGGAAAGCCCTTATCTCCAATGGGAGATTGGTGATTTACCATACAAGAGTCTCTACGCATAGCCTCTCAGTCAGCCTTAATTTTTCTTATATTATTCCTATATCGACTTTAGCATCTCAGCCCCAGTCAACCGAACTGAAAATCCCGCATGAAAGATACCGTGACTTGTCGTAGAAATCTTCAACAACGTAAGACTGCGTTTCCCTCACTCGTACTAAATTCGTTCAAATAGTGTGCGGTTAAAATGTCGTGTGCTTCACTGGGACAATTCAATGCAGTGATGGCCTGCGTAGTAATGAACGTATTAGGTTACAATTTTCTACTTTCCGTCTCAGTTACAAATCTTGGATGAAGTTTATTCTAACGACTGTTGCAGATTGCCAAAAAAAATTGGTGAAAATATTTCACACGATGAATCAAACGGCTGCGTTTATTAAAAGCGAAAGTGGAGTATGGAGGTACTTTGTTGGGTTTCTCGTGTCGAACACTATCAATTCACCAAATTTGGTACAATAACACACATACGGCACGATAACACAAATTGTATTTGAAGTGAATATTTGTCGAAAATACATTATGGTTTAACTTTTTTTAAGTACGTGAAGGGGGGATGTGTGGCTGGCTACAAGCCATGTGTTTATTTTTTTTGGGGGGGGGGCAAGATCTAGCCACAGATGACCACACAGGGGAGAGGGGGATTTTAAAATGGCTTTAAAACCGGCCACGCCGGTTACCCACGCCACCAGCTGCAATTTCATCCCCAAACCATTACTAAGTCAAGGTCCCCGCAATTTTCGAATGATGTGGTGTTCTTTGACGAAGGTTTACAAAGCTGTTGGTTGAAGGTTAAAAAAAGAAGTTTAGAGTCTTACGTCTGAAGCAAACCTTTTTTCTGTATGTACACGCTCAATTTAGAACATTAAGGGACGTTTTTGAAGGAGAAAGAAATCAAGTAAAGGAAGGGGAGAATCCTAGGATTTGAACCTGGAAACCTCCGTTCATTGTAGGGGCCGAGCTAATGTACAGAATAGGGCATTTGTTGCAGGAGCAACGGGAAAGCAAGGATTGGTGTGACCACTAATTGCCAACCCAACTATAGCAAATGAAGTATGGATGTGGGAGGTTGCAAGATGGGAACTCTTGTGAACAATTAACCGAGTGTTAAAACGTCGTAAAAATTTGGTTAAATTTAGTTGATTAAGGTGATCACGAAAGACATTCACGCCGCTCGACAGCGTAATAGCGCGTTTACGCAACGACTCGCCTTTGCATTCTCGCAGCTAGAACTCAATCACGATGGCAAAGGTGACATTGCCATGGTAACAACGTTAAATGGATTAGCTAAATCCGACATCGGTTGAGTAAATACTTGCAGTCTTATAATCCTTGCCAATAATATAAAGAATTCCTCATGACGAAACAATTTTCCCAAACGCTTCTGAAGTCACGTTATTTGCTGTTTTCGTTGCGAGGCGGCAGACATAAAAACCGCCACCATGTTGGAATTTGAGGTGATTTTTAGCTTCTAGCTGCGAGAAAGCAAAAGCGAGTGGTTGCATAAACGAGCCCTAACAGTTGCTTCCCTTTACTTTCAGGTCGAAGAATGGCAAATCCATGAAAATCCGAACTAATCCATGCAAAATTTTCAAATGCCAAAATTAGATCCGCATTAAGTCGCCACAGTGCAGGCGATTCAAGATTTAGCCGCTGAATTCGCTCAGTGTAAGGGCGCGTTTATGCAAGGACAATTTTCTCGCTTACTATAGCTTTTACTTGGTCAATACTAAATCTGCTGGCTCTGCTTCTCGCCTTTGTCGGAGAACGCGGTTTTCGAGTTGTCTAGACGTAGTAACCATGGCAACAACGTGGACGCATTTTTCTCCTCGTGCCTCGCGACACGACGTACGATGCTTGCAACATGACAGCGTCGATTTATGACAACGAGAAAACAATTTTTACTGCAGTACACGACGACGGACAGATTCCTGAATACCGGCATTCGAAGGGTTGTCTTCGAATCGATTACTCAGAAATGGACGCCATGTTGGATTTTGAATTCTCGCTGCGAGTAGCTATTTATTCTGCCGTCGTTTGATCACTGCTAGAAGCTGTTTTTTTTCAGCGAGAATAGCAAATTTTGGAAATAGCGTGAAATGGCAACAATGTTGTAGCAATGTTTAAAATGACTGTTGCACTTTGTTCTTTATCCGTGTCTTTATTTATAATACATTTCATTTGTTGCATATTACCGCAATCATTTAATAGAAACGGGAAATTAATCGTAAATAAATAACGGTTGCCTAGCAAATAGCTTTCGGCGAGCGAGAAGGTCTCGTTGCGTAAACGAGCCCTTAAGTAAGAGTGCGAATTCCTGGCAGCGATTTTGTAAATTTCGATGGACTGCTTCAACCGATTAACGTTGCCCTACAACGTTGAATCAATATGTCCCATAACTGCTGAAGAAGCTTGGCAACTTCCTTTTTTATGTTTAACTTTGTCAACTTCTTCAGGCAGCAGTGCTGAACTCTTTTCCTACTTAGAAACATTGTAACGTAAAGGACGTTAACGTTATTATGCGTTCACGTATCGTAACGCATAACGTATCATAACAAACCAGTAGTGTTTAGAAACTGAGTCTTCCTAGTGGACTGAAATGTTATATAGGTGAACGATGGATAGTATATATTATGAATAACGACTCTTAGTAGATATCGGACCACGCATGTTTATTTAGGTAGGAGGAAATATTCTAATGATTTGACCAAATGTTTAGAAGTTACGGTTCGGCCGTTGGGAATGGAATGGAGGATATGAGTTAGCGGTATTGCTGACTAACAACTGAGCTAATACGGCACGGCACAGTTCGAGATTAATTCTGTGGCTTTTTGACAAAAGGGCGTAGGTCCATTTTTGGAACAAAAGGAGGTATGTTGGATTTAGCTCCGTTTGTCAAATTAGATTGACTGCTTGTGGACTTATCTCCAATGGACATATACACAATAAGCTAGAAAATGCTAGGGTGGACTAACCTCTATTCGTCAAAGCAGAGGGAATGCATAGACAAGCCATGTTTGGACTAACCTCAACAATACCAAAAATGGACTTATGCCCTTTTGTCAAAATGCCACAGAATTGGTGTTCACAGCAAAAAGTTGTTGGAAGAAAATGCACCATATCTGAATTCAGTCCCTACAAGTGGCGTCAGACAATCCCTGACAGGGGACACAATGATGACATTATTTTTTAGTTACTTTCGTCCTTTTTTTTTTGTCACCGTAGTAAGCTTCCGGCTATTCCCCCCGACGAAATCCATCAGGATGGGGAGGGTGAGGGCAACCACTTCTCCTGCCCCTCTGTTGCCACCCGTCGCAATGATATCTTCACACAATGCATTCAAATTGTACCAGGTCTGACAGCCCCTAAGTCCAATAGGTACCAGGTGTCCATTCAGTCTACTTTCCTTTTCGTAGCCTAGAAAAAGTAACGTTCGTGAATGGCGTTAGGCATAGCCTATATCCGTCCTGCACGAGCCAAGTCAGCCAACTCCAACCATCGGCAATTGCACTTCCCTCAAAATCCGATTAACGGGCTGATTTCGACGTCACACTGAAGCCATTCCGAATTTACGACCTCCATAGAATGACGTCTAATGCCACCATAAAGAGCCGGAGGTCATATTGTTGCCCCCCCCCCCTTCCCTCCTACCTATACCTATCTACCTAGATCCAAAACCACCTCCTCCTCTTCTCTCTTTGGTCCCATTCAGCCTTTGGGCGTCGTATAACACAAAAGTAGCTGTATATCATTCCGATGGCTTTGTGAAGAGCATTGACAGGATGATGGCTACACTGAGCGATGGAATACAAATGACACTCCAGCGTTATTACTCTGGCAACAGTTTTTCAAAGCTGAGGTCAGTTTTCACTGTGGAAGAAGTGGGTGGACGGCGTTGGGGTAGGGTTTTTAAGCCAGAGGCGGGCTGGCGTCTTTTGGACGAACGTCCCGAACGAACTACGAGTCCTTACTACAACGATGAAGTGGTAAGGTTTTTTTGAAGAGGGGATTGGGGGAGGGGGGGAGGCAAGTTTCTCAATTCTAACAGAAAAACATACGCAGTTTAGAAGTTGTACGGGAGGGTTTCAGGAGGAATTATCGGCTGTAATGCCCCTAGTGGTTCTATAAAATTGATAATTTGTGTGTTTTAGCACGAAACTCCTTTCCAGATTTTATTTCCCGAGATTTAAGGTCGAGGAAATTAGCTGGAAAGAAGTTGAATGGTAAAACGCACGAATTACAGATTTCATAGTAGCATTCCGTGTGAGAAGTTGTTTTATCTTCGCAAACATTCTGCGTAATTTCGGTTTACAGTTTCGATTTCCGATTTAGATTTTCGATGTTTTTTTCGATTTGCGATGTTTAGTTTTACGATGTTTGTGATGTTCTAGTGACCGGCCACTACAAATTTAGAAAGGAAATTTTACGGGATTAATACATGTATAGAACATGTGTCTGACATTGAAAATGGTGAATAATATCGTATGAATGCTTTTACCATTATGCTTTAACAAACATAAACATGGAAGCAACCATTAATAAATAAGAAGTTTTCAAAATCAAGCCATTATGGGCTATTAATAATCGGCTATTATTGAGGACCCCGGCCAAAACAGAAGATTTACGGTAGGCCTAACTCTCATTTTTACGCTGTTCGTAATCGAAGTTAAAACGTAAAGGTCCGAATCTAGACGCGTAGCAGCTTCATGTAAGAAACCGACGATTCACGAAGATGACGTCATTGCCTTAATAGGGGCATAACCAAAATGGATGCAAACCGCTTCCTCTAAGTGAGATATACTGTATACAGATTATGATTTGTTAGTCGGTTAAATCGTCGACGAGTAAACTTTGATTTATATAATTACCGAGTAGAAGGTTTGGTCTTGTAAGTTTAAGTCGAGCTAGGTTTGGTCTTTTTAGTGTAAGTCTAGCGTGGTGCTCATTTTGCGGGATAAAGAAACGAAAATTCTCCACATAACACAAATCAAACAATCGGAAAGCAAAGAAAAACTATCTTGAATCGCTTTTTGTCAAGACATTGATTAGCTCACTTAATAAAGAATCACCAAGAGCTTAAAATGTGGGAGTATCCAATCCATGTTTAACTCTCACTACGTATTCCACTGTTTGCACAAGGTCGTCTGAGAGGGAAGTTGCGGGTTTTGCTTCCTGGCTACAGACTCTTACTTTAATAACCTTACCAAAGCATACGTTAAGAGACGTTAATTTTCCAGCCCTTGCGAGAACTGGCGTGGAGCCGGGAGGTGAAACACGTGATTGCTACCCCAGTCGGCCTTGGCTGGAAGAAACCATCTCTTTCTCATCTTCAAGGGCGCTTCAACGCTGTTGCCGCCAAAGTGGCTACTTGGCTGAACAGTTTAGTTAACATAAAGCCGACGGCTTCATTTGTTTGTAAACAATATTATCAAAATCACCCAAAAATGTTAAATGCCAAAGTGGTCCACCGGCCAGTAGCCGGTCGAGCAATTTGGCCAGTCCGCCCTTGGCCTAAGCTGCGTAGAAGCTGGGGTTTAGGTTCTGAACGGCTAATGTTACCGAGCTTGGGACGGTGTTGAAATACAGTAGACTCTTGAGAAACGAACCTCCATATAACGAATACGTTTTAACAATTTCGTTGGCTACCTTCTGTACTCTATATAACGAATATCTCTATAAGGAACAGCTCTATATAATAAGTCCTTTTCAGTGCTGTAAAAGGTCTTTTCACATATTAAAAACCTTTCTTATAAGGAACTAATTTGCCATTATGTCGATCAAGAAATCAATGGATTTATCAGACGACGAAAAAGGCAAACCTGCACCATAACCCAAAATTGAAACCTATTTTTTTTGCACCGAACAATGGAAAACTACAGTTTATGCACACTTTCCTTGCTGCACAATCATAAAGTCGATGCAGTTCAATTTTATTTGTCAGGTTAGGTTTTTACACTCTGTATAAGGAGATTTGCAACCACTTGACTAACAGTTCGCTGTAAAGGAACCTTCTGTATTAAGAACTCTCTGTATAAAGAACCATTTCTAGCCACACTTGGTCGTTACAAAGATAGCCTACTCTAATTGTTTTTTTCTTTTCTTGTGTTAGTTTCACAGCCTAATACTTTTTTCGGCGTTAAACCATGCATCAATAGGCGATTTTTAGAATTCGCTAGCAAGGAAAAGGATAAATAACCGCAAATAGCTAAGTCCTAACGCGCACCGCAAACCTTGTGTGGGCTCATGCAAACTGCGAATGAAGCAAGCAAACACAATCCATGGCCAGGGTGTATGAGTGATCGTGTCTGGAACGTTATTTGCATGAAAAACAACTCCGTAAGAAATACAATTACGGGGATTAATGCACCCCCATTATCCAGTGATAATTTAAAAAAAAAATCAGCTTAAACCCACCGTAGTCTACACATAATAAACACTTAAAAAATATGCTCTCTGCAGACGCATATGACAGTTTTGACGAAAAATTAAATGAAGCTATGATTTAAAACCTACGCTTTCCAGGTCAAAGCAGGAAAAGCAATAGTATAGCGAGCCCAAATCTCGAAGCCAACTGATCCCCCCCCCCCCCCACCTCGAGCTTGCATTCGTAGGGAAAAGGTCGGCTTTGCCTGGGTCCCTAATCCCTACTGTAATCCTGTTTTGCAAAGGAGCACATAGGATTTAAGGCGTTGTTTCATGTATATTTTTCATTCAAACTCTTATTGCCTTCGCAGAAAGCATGATATTTTAAAGTTTTTATAATGTGTACGATGCTTTTAAGCTGATTTTTATTTTCATTCGATAACGAGGTACGTTAACCCCCGAAACGTCATGATTTAACTGCATTCCTTGTGCACTACTTCGCCTATTTTTCGTGTCAACAATGGTCAGGATGGTCAGCTGCCTACCAAATGAACACCGCATAGAATCAGGGGAGTACTGGCCGGGAAAAGTGGAGTTTTCCCGTGTGGGTCCTATATTCCGCGGGCTTGTCGGGGATCTATTGCAAAATAAATTTTTCATGATGACTGATTTCCACAAAATGCCACAAGAGAGGGGCCTACATATACCATTTCCCGGGCCTAAATGGCCCTCCCAGTACGCCCCTGGATAAAATCCACGACCGACTAACGTCAGAAAAAAAAAATAGTTAAAAAAGCGTTCGATGGAGCGAAATACCTGTGCGCAGCCTGCAGGCTAAGGGCCAGCTAGTTTTTCATAACATAACTTTCGCACCAACAGACGACTTTTTGTGTGCGCCAGCAGTGTAGCATATTGTATGTGAGCTATGCTCGTAATACCTAACATTACCTAACACTTACTATAATGGGATAACATTCAACATTTACTATACTCTCCCATCTAACACCTTCTTCACCCTTGCCCACTCAAATTTACTCGTCGTCACAGCCTTAAACTGCTGCACAAATCTCTCAAAACTAACACTAAGAAGGGCTTTTTTTAACAGAGTTATCAGTCTGTGGAATGGACTGCCGTAACTATTGTCAGTGCCTCCAGTGTTGATAACTGGAAGTCTTCTTTTGACATGTGTCCATTTTAAATTTTGCTTGGGCACTAGAGGTTAATCTGCCTTTGCTGTTACCACCTTTAATTTAATTTAATTAACTATAGTTGGTGTTGTCACTTCCTTCATACCTAAAAAAAATAGGGGGGGGGGGGGGCGGTTCGTAATGGATGTAAGTTGCTGCACATTATCCGAATAGACAACTACCTAGTTATCTGTTTCTTGTCAGACACGATTAGACCCGAGTCTTACCACCGTACATCGCAAAAAGGAAAAAATTCATCATAAGGGTTAGCAAAACTTATTTTTGCCTCGTCTTGGTATATTCAATAGTTTCTTTAGGAAGTTAGCAAAGATACACCCTTCGTGTCACAGAATTAGCCGAGTTCACCATACTTTTATTTGTTGCCATGCTACCTATATGTACATACCTGTACCCAGTAGCCGGATACTGGGAACCGTTACAGTATAAAGCCACAATACATGCCTTACACTTTTCCGCAATAAATACTGTAATTTTTAGACAACTAAACTGTTGTCTAATATCAGGAGCGCCTTAAAGGAGGAGTCTTCAAGCAAACTGTTTACAACCCTTGGTTTTGAGTCGTGATCCTGGCCTGGTGTGGAACGAGTGGCCGTTTTTACTTTTGCAGAAAAGCACGTTTAAATTAAGCTGTGTATGTTTTTGCATAGGCTAATAAATATGTACGAAAAACATCACTTGTTCTACAATTAGTCCAAACATGTGTTAATTCGCAAGCAGCAACGTGTAGAGGACCTTGAAGAGAGGAAGGAGTTGTGTTTCTCAAGCCAAGGCCCACTGGGGAAGAAATCGCGTGTATTACCTTTCGGCTTCACCCCAGTTCTCGTAAGTGCTTGTATAATTGATGGCTGTTAGCATGATTTTCGTAAAATAAGATTTAGCGATGTTAAGTCAGCTGACTTGGAACCAGGAAAGAAAATCTTCAGCTTCTCTCCAACACGACCTTCTTACAAGCATTGGAAAACAAAGCAAGGCATGCTACACGGACACACCCACGTCCTACATGAACGTGTATGTAAGCTCCTGCTAACATTTAGCTAGCCAACATTTCTTGGCGAGTTGAATATTTGAGATTTCACAATTATATTCACTTACCATGCACGGCGAGCTATGGACTAGTAATAACTCCATGTTTCTCGCGAGAAGAAATGCTCGTAAGCTTAACATTTGTTTTCGTACAACTCGACGAATTGCTGAGGCTTTCATTCCAGCGGAGCTCGTGGGTCGGTTGGCGTTTGCCTGGTCCCATCACGAGTTTCCTTGCGTGTTTCCAATTACTTCTGCGTCCGTGTGGCGTTCCTTGGTGGGCGTGGCACACTGTGGGGACCCGCAGCGGTTCGTCAAGGAAAGACGCTGGGAATTGGAAAGACGAATTAAAAGTTGTGTTTGCTCTAACGAAAACGAACGTAACAAAGGAAAATGGGAAAAGGGGAGAGAAAAAAAGAAGAGAAAATAAAAACTTGCAACTTGCTTTTCCCGACTGCAAAGTTATTGTATATGACAGACAAAAAAAAACAAGAGATTTTCTCCTTCAAGAAGAGGGTGCTTTAGTCTTGAAAGATGGCAATATTCATATAAATAAGAGAACATGATGATCTGGGGTGCCTTCAAAAATTGAACCGTGTTAGTCCGGCTACGGTGGATTAGTCTGGTGCATGTACTAAGGGATATTCTCCTTAAATCGGGTCCTTATGAACGTTTTTGAATTCTCAGTTTCGGCACCAAGGGACAATTTCTCATCAAATTCGGGACCTTAGGGACCCTTATCTCCTCAAATTCGAGACCATGGATGTTTTGGGGTCCTCACTTTTTTCAGATTCGGTAACTTTCGGACACTTTTTCTCCAAATTCTGGACATTAAGGAAGCTTTTTTCCTCAAATTCGGGACCCTAAGGACGTTTTGAGTCCTCAGATGCAGGACCTTTTGGGTACTTTCTCGTCAGATTCGGGGACTTTCGGACATTTTTTCCTCAAATTCGAGGTATTAGGAAGACTTTTCTCCTCAATTAGAGACCCAAGGGACGTTTTTAGTTTTCAGATTCAGGGCCTTATGGACATTAGGGACACATTTCTTAACACTTTTTCCTCAAATTCGGGACATCAGGGGCACTTTTTTCTTCATATTCGAAACCTCAGAGACACTTTTCTTCTCACATTCGGGACCTTCGTAAGTTGGAGGGAGGTTGAGGAGGGGGAGGGGGGTGCCTCGTGAGACCACTCCTTCTCACGGGCCTCTATTTCCAGTTAAGGTTGAGAAATTGCTGTTGGAAGGGGAACTTGGTGGGTGACAGCTGTTTTGGCACTTTTACGGCTAAGCTAAACAAAAACAAACAAAAAATAAATAAAATGGTCTCGATGCATTTAATGGTTAATGCATATTTTGCCGAGAAATCAGGTCTTAATGGAAGCTATCGAAGTAAAAGGGTGCCTGGGATTGTGACATTTTCCACAAGGACTTGTCAAGGGTTTGCATGTTTGAAAGTGTTGGGCAATACAGAGCAGGTGTGACGCGTTATCGCGGCACTTGTTTCGTTGAGAACTTTCTAGACCTCTTCACTTTCTTTTGCCATTTAGTTTCCACATTTTGTGTCAGGCGAGTTCGAGGCGTTATTAGTTTGCAAGTCGAGTGTCGAAGTGAAAAACGCCACTCCAGTCCAACTGTTTCGTCGAGCACGGGCGATAATGACAGCGTTCGTCAAACAAATTTCACGCCTTGATCACCAACCACCCAACCTTAAGACGCATAAAAGTGCTTTCGAATTTAGGGAGAGAAAAAAAAGAAATCGCTTTATTTTTCTTCTTGGCTTCGGTTTTCGTCATGCTTCCATCGCTTCTTCTTTCTTCCGGCCCTCACCTCTTCTTTGGCACATTATTAGATTCGTCCGTACGACGAAGTGCTCCAGTCTAGTCAAGTACCTCCACTTGTAGAAGTGGTTTGCTATTAAATGGCGGACCGGCGGTTGCTACGGAAGATTACGAGCGGAGGTAAAAAAAAAGGCACCGAGCTGAGAAGGCGGATTCGGTGAAGACCAAGACAGTTCAATATCGATGGAGTGCACTTCAACTCTCAGGCTTTCTATATCATATGTCGCGCTCCACGAAGAAAAGTAATAAAGAAGCTCAATAGAGGGCACTAATGAACAGGAACCGGAAGCAGGTAGCTCTATCAAGTGGCAGAGAATGACGATGGCGAACGAAATAATGTTGGCTGGGGCGACAGTAATAACCATCTCATTTTGGTGAACCCTGTTGCTAGGCGCCAATCACTGATGACATATTATATGTTATGGAGTTTCTCTCATCAGGAGCCAAGGCAACAAGAGCATCACCTCCTTTACACCTCCTCCTCTCATGTTTTTCCATGCCTGTTGTTGTTTGTGAACACACACCTACCAAACTGTCAAGGACCACGCCTTATGTAAGCCTCAGTATGAATTTCCATGTTAAACGCCAAACTTTGAAACCCAAAAGTTTCTCCCATAATTGACATAGACCAACGAAATTCGGTATTTGGGATCGTGTCATAACTATTTCGCTGCATTAAATATTTTAATAACAACAAACAGACAGTTTGGGCTCCACAGCATGGCCAACTGTTGTTGTTGTTGTTGATGATGACCCCGAACCTTGCATATAAACAAATTGCAACATGTAAAAGTTAAATATTAATGTTACCAACGTTACTGGATTGAAATCTGGATGAAAACTAAGAGTATACGAAACTGGACTTACCTGCACTGCAGTGACGCACCCAGAGACTTTTTTTGCAGGGAGGTAGGGTGTGGGGGAATTTCGGATGATTTCTAGTTGCAAGACGCGGGAATGCAAAGACGAGTCGTTGCTTACACCGCCCTTAGAGCTTGCCGCCAAACAAACGGTGAAAAAACTCAGTCTCAACGTGTACCACGAACGTTGTGAGGGGGTCCTTTGAGAGCAAGCCCAGCCAAGTGGTCAGAGGGGTCGACTGCCAGCCAAGTAAGCACCGGCTAGAATCCCGCAGCCGACTAAACCTCTTGTGACTAAAACAAATTGTTAAAAAGTAGTCTGCTGATGCTTTATAAAGTTTTAAAAATTATTAAAAAGAAGTCTGTTGAATAAGGTGATGCTGGCCAGGTTTCCGATGATAAAACTCTCAGAAATACGAGATGTTCGCTTGCAACTCGTAACTTTGCTGTTTGAAAAAAGACTACCCTTCCCTTCACAAAATGTAAAACATTATAAAACAGGTACATTTCGTGTTAGGCCTTTTAAAAGTCAATCGTCCACATCGATATCGGTTTTTTTAATGTTAGAAACTAATCCATCACAGACCAAAAGACAAATTTTTAGCCTAAAGTTCTACGTTAGAAAAGTTATTCATTACTGAACAGTTGGAAAGCATCTAGTGAAGACGGAAGAGTCTAACTGCTGCATAATAGTGAATGTTGTTTAAATAATGCAGGTTTTTTCCTGCGCGAAAAATTGGAGAGGACGTTCACGCATTTTCGTTGGCAGCCATTTATTTTTTTCGAGGTGGTTAATAAACGCTGATTTCCGTTCGCTTCGCTCATTCAATCAGCGCTTTCTATGATTCATTTCACCATTACGTATTGTGCTATAGTCCTATTTGTTACAGCGTCAAGGACTGGGGAGTGATAAAAGAATTACAAACGCCTGCCACTGCCTAATCTGCTATAAATAATTTTAATGGGATGAGAGTGGAGATAAATGAGATTTTGGGACATGCTAATTTGAAAGGGGGCTTGCGCAGTAAAAGGGAAAACTAATTTCTAATTGTAATCATCGAAATACAACTTACTAGTTGGACAGCTGGGAATGGAACAGTAGTTTTGGAGTGTGGGTGGTAAGGTATTGTTATGAGGGTGCTATGATATGAAGGATAAAAGCACCGAAATGTGATTAAGTAAATAAAAAACCTGAAAGGGGGTGCAACATATATACAATATTTCGCAACGTTTCGGGTATGCGCCCCTTTATCAAGCGTAAATTAAGTACAAAATGTAAAAGTAAATTGGAGTAGAAACGTAAATATCCGACAAAGTTCGGGAAGAAAAACGCACAATTTCAGAAACG
>JAHWFP010088432.1:0-25694 GCA_023313725.1 Lithobius niger | reverse complement strand
AGATAGATCGACAGACAGGTAGACAAACAGAGAGACAGACAGATAGACAGATGTAAGTACAGATGCAGGTACTAATAAGTAATTTATTTCAACTAACCCTTGGATTAGCTAATCTCTCTTCGAGAAGGACAATCTACATACATCTACCTGTAATCTCGAAAGTGTGCTGGCCTTCTGCAGCAGCGATCGCAGCGCCAGTTCGAATTTCCTGGGGGACGCGAGATTAAAAGCGAGTAACCAGAGCACCGACGTTTATATTTCATGTCCGGACACGCGCAGGGTGATTTTAGCCCCCACCACGAAGTTGGTGGTGCGCTGCTGCCAGTCTCACAACAATTTCTGGAGGACGCGCTTTGCAGAGGGGGCGCCTGTGGGAAGTTGATCGCCCTTTTAAAGAGACAAGTTGTTTGTTGTTCGTTTTGTTGTTGTTGTTTGTTTGTTCGTCCTTCACAAAGAGCTTCGTTAGTTTGGTGCCACTAGGGAGCACAGACCAGAACTGGTAACGAATTTTCCGGCCCCACGACACTTTGGTCCCGAAAACTCTGCGCCGGACAACTTGGTCCCAACTATTTTGTCCCATGTCAAAAAATTCCTCAAGTTATAAAAATATGTACTGTAGTTAAGAGAGCTTGGTTCGTACAATTTTTAACAATGGGTTCTTACACCATTAAATATCCCAGCACATTTTGCTTAAAAACCGTGAATAGATGGAGTGATTGATTTACTGACTGATTACTTGATTGATTGTTGCAAATCGTGGATTACTAGTGGAAAATGACATAGTGTGGTCGGACGATTAATTTAAGGATAATCACTGGAAATTCTTTAGCGTTGGTTTAAGGGGTTATTAGCAGTTCAGATGTGAGCGTTTGCTTGTCTTATAAACTTCATGGTATACATTGAAATATTAAAGGGAGGGGGGGCGTAAATCTTAACATATTCCTAATGGGCTCCTCATAAATGCAAATTACACTACTGCGAATCTCTGAACCAATATATTTCAGAACAAGCAATAGAGCAGCTTAGAGCGAATACACTATTTCAGCTAATTGAGCAGTGGGAAATCAACGACGTGGAAATTTATAGACATAATATTCCTCCAGAACAGAATGGTACAGAAAACGATAAGACGGTGTCACCTTTTGTGAGCTCAGTATTAGAAATTTCCGATCTGGTATAAAAGAAGCCGAAAATGAGTGTATAGATTGGGATGAGCTATGGTCTCTCATGCGGCTCATTCTTAGAAGCCGGGCAAGTAGTGTATTTCCATCACACTGGATGGCGCCACTGTTAGTTGAGCTTGAGTCATCACGGTTCGGACCGCAAACTTGGTGGCAGCCATTTTGGCTCTGATATCGCTACTTTCTATGGCGAAAACTTGACGGGGTCCTTTTACCCTTATGGAGTTTTTGTATGATTGTTGATAGACGCGCGCTTTTCGGGATCAGGGCATTAGGTGTAGAAAGAAAAGTAACCATTCTTTTCTGAAGGAATATAATGTCTATAAATTTTCTTCAGATTATTCGTACAAAACCTTTGGTGGAAGAGGGTGTTGGGAGCCAGGACTGGATCATAGGCCCCCAACCACGAGTGACTTCTCTTTAACCATTTTAACTTTGCTACTGGTTACGTATAGTTTGATAAAAGTTTAAGGCAATATCCACGCGAGTGGTAAATATCAACAAGGTGTAAAAAAGAAGCTTGATCTTCCATAGGAGATATTTGTCCGAGAATTATATTAGCATTTCAAAATATCTGCGTTTGTCAGGACTTGCCGGACCAACAAGCAAGGAACGCCTGTGACGAATCTCTACTGAACCAAAAAAAAAAAGGCAGCACACTCTGGATCCATGGTAAACATCAGTTTTTTTTCCAGATTTCTTTTTCCATGGAACTAGTTCGTTCAGTGAATTTTCTTCAAGCATTTTATCTTTGCATTTGGTTACGCAATGCAAGCTCATTTTTTCTTTCTTTTTTTTTTTCTTTTTACGTACGTTTTTACGGTTGTGATTTCGTTCCCCGTGAGCCATGCAAAAATTATCAGGCCCGAGACCAGCGACCGTTTACAGCAAAGAGTCCCCAGACTCCTTGCAAGACAAGTTGTTGCAATAGCGAGAGCTTGCAAGCTTTTTGCTCGTCTCTGGCCGACGAAGCAGCCCGGTTGGCACACACAACGAGACAGTAAATTTTTCAGCGGTTAGTTGGGATTTCTAATGGAAGTCGGACGAGTGTTGGCCCCCGTCGAGCCCCCTATTGTTGTCGTTGTTGAGCGACCATCTTGAACCGAGATCTTCCGAAAGGTTCTGCAGAAGACGGGAAGATTTCATCGTAGTCTGTACCAATACGTATCGTCTGAAGAACTCCGTATTTTAATAATAATATTAGTCATAGTAATAGTAATAAGCTTTATTCAGTTGTACATTATGAGGTATAAAGGCACGAAGTCTCACTACTTGTTTGTGCAAGCAATTTGACTGATTTGATTTACAATATATATACATATATACAGTTATTATAACTTAAATCTAGACATTACTATATTGTTATTTTACGATTATTACTTCCCTCATATTAGGTGGCTTGTGACTCGAGGGCTACAGCCGTAGGTTTCCGGGAATGGCTAATTTGGAGAATTCAGGAGCAATTTCTAAATATAGGTTCCAAAAGAGGTGTTGACCAGTCGGGGAGTCGAAATTGGAATGCCAGCACCTAGCCATGGATGCACGGACCCTCATGTCACCAAGACCTCCACGCCCTGATACAATGATTGTGGGTTACAAAATAATGCAAAGGGACTGTTGTTACAATGAATTTGGTTCACAAAATGGTTTATAACATGGCCGAATTGTTGGTAATAATGAGTTGGTCTTGCAGTTGATTGTAGTAAGTCCAAAACTTGATCGGTATTGTCGCTACCACTGACCTTGATAATGGCAGCGCCACAGGACGGGTGCTGCAATGTTAATACTTCCAATGTTTCCTATGTACTTTAAATCCACATTATGATCTCCTTTCTCATCTGGTTGTAATTTTTCAAATTGCTTAGATTTGCGGGTAGTTTGTTGATGTAACTTGGCACCATATATGTAATCCCTCTATTACCATATGAGTTTCTCCACGTCGGTACGCTGATCCACTTTTTGTTTTCAGTTTTGAAATTTAGAATAGTTTTTTCTTATGATTTCAAATCTGAGTGCTTGGTTAACATTAAGAATGCCTATGTGATTACCTAATAATAATAATAATTTATTCAGTCAGAAGTCCTGATTTGATTCCTGCCGAGAGGCAGCTTCCGACGATTTACGAAGGTGACGTCATTGTCCTAATATGGGCATAATGAGAATGAAAGCAAACCACTTCTTCTATATAGGCTAATGTATAGATCTGTGGTTTGTTTGCCAGTGACCATTCCTCGACGAGTAAAGCTTTTATTTACTTAATTACTGAGTAGAAAGATATGGTCTTTTCGGGTATAATACCACGAGTGCTTCTATGAAATCGATAATTTGTGTGATTTAGCACGAAACTCCTTTCCAGATTTAATTTCCCGAGACCGAAGGTAGAGGGAAATTTGTTGGAAAGGAGTTGAGTGCTAAAACGAACAAATTATAAATTTCATAGAAGCACGAGTGGAATTCGGTTAGAGAATTTTTGTTTTTCTTTCCGCAAAACGATTCTTCGAAGTGATTTCGTTTTAGGGTTTCACTTTCGATTTGCGGGGGAGTTATCACTGTAATTTGGTTTCGCTTTCGATTTGCCGGGCTCTCGAAGAAAACGAAAATTCTCAGTGTAATTCGAGCATGGTGCTAGTTTTGCGGAAAGATAACATAAAATTATCGTTTTAGGGTTCTTTGCGTAATAATGTAATCGTTAAAAATGCTAAGGTAAAACGTTTTGTTTTTAATATTTTTATTTGTTTTTTTGTCTTTATAGGTAAGTGACATTCAGAAGTTTTCCTCTTTAAAAGATGAAGTCATCGACGTGTAAACTGCTGGAGGAAAATCAGACAGGGTTCAGGAGAAGAAGGTGGAAGCTTTTCTTAATCAAGTATGTGAATTCAAAATTATGAAAAAGCCGCAAGAAGCTGGCTGCGTAGTAAATGAAAAAAGAGGAGCCTGTTCCAGCGTAATTGTTTTCAAATTTAAATGAAACGTTTTCAAGGGTTTTCCCCATTTTTTTTTTCACTCTAACTAGGGCGTCATCAGTAACACTGTCGACAAAATCGAGCAAGATTGCAAATAACCCGTGTTGAATTTTGTTTTTATGAATTTATTTACAACAAAAAGTTGTTTACAAGAACCTCGTGAGCTGTGCCTGTACATGGAGAAAAACAGAATAAAATGCGCACGAAAAAGGAAACTATAAAAAAAAAACACATAAAATAGAAACAAGAAGATCAACTGTGGGCGAAAAAACTCACAGAATTTGGTAACAAATCGGCAAAAAGAGCTCAAATCAGGAATCAAAAGTTCAAAAAGATAAATTTGGTAGAGCCAACATGCAATCAAAGGCAATCCGCAGCAATAAAAAACAACAGAACTCGTTCTAAAAGTCATTCTCAACCAACCAGAGCTTCAGTTTTTTTATTAATAGTTGCATTACGGGGGACAACACGTAAACTGAGCGGTAACCACTAAACAGTGAAATAAATTTCAAACGTTGGAGACAGTGTTGCATTGGATATATTGGATAACGTTGGCGGCGGCTGCGACGAGCGGTTTTTCGACTTTGGTTTTCCGCTTGGGGCCGATGCCCTTTTCACGCTTCATAAACTACTGGTGAGCAAATAGGTGAGCAAGGTCATAACACCTGTGCATTTTATCACTTTTATTATTCCTTAACAACATGTCCGATTTTAAATTGTCATTCTTAAAATCACCTCTGTAACTGCCCTTAAACTCGACATTCCCTCAATACGTTTGACGTAACTGAAAGATGAATATACTTGCCAGACCGTGGGTCAGTTTCACGCGACGGTTTAATGGCTGTCCTGAATTCTGTTTGGGGGTAGGCTGGCTTTGGCCATCATCCTAATCTTGGGGTAGAAGTTGAGTTTAGTTGGTAAATTTCAAATTAATTTGGCTGAAATGCGATCCCAATTTAGGTACCTCCGGTCAGTTAAAAACTTTAAAACGGTGCCGGAACAAATTATATGGTTCGGTTCCAAATTAGGGATCACCCCATGACTATATAAAATTGTTTACATGATTGGTTCGTGAAGTTAAACTCGACAGTGTTACATTATTGTGTTCAATCTGTGTGACGTAAGGACTACTTAAGACTAAAGCTCTAACCAGACTGGCTGCTCGCGGCTGCACGGAGTCGCAGTATGGTGTAAAAAAGACTTCAATATTGGTCCTTAATGCAACACCAACGATACGATTGCAGCAATTTTGACCTTGTAGGTACGCAGTCACGCATGGCTTCGCACGAAATTTTCTTCTGTCTGGAGAGGCCTTAAGACTTGTGAGATGTAGAAATTGTTGATCTTCTTGAATCGCAGTGGTCGATGATTCTTGTACAAACAGTGGTAGTGCCTGTTCCTGGTAGTTTTCCCTGTGCACGGTGGCCAGTGGTCCTTGTGTACGGTGGTGGTGCCAGCATGCAGCAGTTCTTGTGAGCGGAGGTCAAGGATTCTTGTACACAGTGGAATTGATCCGGGCTGTACTCAGTGGCCACCGTACACGGTCGACACAGGGGTCAATAAGACGAGCGAAGCTGCACAATGATAGCTCCTCGAGTGAGTGTAGTGGTAAAGATACCGGCAATGTGTGAAGGTGCTGGTGTACACTTGGAGCCGGGGTTAGGCCAGTGCAACGGGAAGTAGCTGTGGTCTGAACTTGGTTGAGAGCTTCGTTTTTGAATGTATTTTATTGCTGGTTGCAATGCGTTGTTGTTGTTGTATCTTACATTGTATTAGGGCGTACGACTCATGGTCAGGACTCTGGACAATAAATTGAAATTCGTCAAACCAAGTTGACTTTGCGGGTGGAATTGTTGCATCGGGTCTTTAAAATTTCCAATTGTTGGCCTAAAATCCACTTTGTCTCGTGCTCATCCATGTGGCATGTCAACGATCCTGGCTTCTCCCCGCTTGAATTTCTCCAGCTAAATTGTGTAGCGTGAAGTTACGGAATGACAGGATCCACATTACAGCTACGATGCAGGAATTGGACAAATTTCCAAACACGTTCCGAGATGAAGTCGACACAGCTTTGTGGTCCGGTTTTAAATTCATATTGGTTTAATGCTCGCCTTGCACTGGACTGGTTGACTTGGACTTGAAGGTTGATCGCTTTACATTTTCTGGCAATTGGGAGCTCAGCTTTCGAATTTCAAATTGGATAGCCGAAACTGGTTCTTCAAAGACATTTTAACAGAAACGGGCTTGGGACTGGAATAACAAAAATGGCGATTGGGGCCTTGGTGTCCATGTTGAGAACGCTCGTGACATGATACAATTATTGTTGGGGGGTACATTGTGATGCTGTGGGGTTGTTCGATACAATCAATTTGGGTTGCGGCTTTCAAATGATATGGTTTAATTGGCTTCAATAATCAGCTGTTAAAAATGGTCTTGGGCTGAACTGCTGGTAGTGCGACGTCTTGGCAGTTGGGTCTTGTTGTTACCTTGTGCTGGGTAGCAAGCAGGTCATTGTGGAGTTTTCGGGAATGAGGTAGCAGACGAGCTGGCTAGAGCTGGTGTTTCTAAAGGGATAAATGAGGTTACGCCATTTAGCCGTTACGCCTTTTGACTTGCGACCTGTTGTGTCAACAGTTGTTCTTGCAGAGTGGAAACGCGACTGGGAGTCTGCTGGTAAGGGCAGGGCTCTTTTCGGTATTCATCTATTGGTTGTTGATCCTGGGGTACTTGGTAAACTGTCGTATGGTGACGCTGGCTTGGTTTCTCGTCTACGTACGGGGCAGACTCTGCTGCGGGAGCACACGAACCGCTTAGGTTGGTGCAGTCACGATCTGTGAGTGTGGGGATGCGATCGAATCGGTTCAGCACTTTCTGTTTGTTTGCAAGCTGCACGTGCTGCACAGGGCAACCTTTCTGGTGAAAGTTTTGCTTTCAGGGTGATTTGGTGCAGGCTTTGTGTCTCCCCCCCCCCCCTAACTCCGCACAACTCAGGGTGTTTGAGTCGGCTTGGGCAATTGCGTCGTATTGCAGGGCTTCTAATCGGGTTATTTGACATGGTATGTATTTTTCCTTTTGCATTTGGTTTGTAGTTGGGCGCTGGCTTCGGGCCCTAATTGCCCTATTTGGCAATAAGTCGGTAAACCGTTGACATTGTGGCACTGTTAAGTTAGTTCTGCCGGATACAAGTTCTGTATTACAGTGTTGATATTGTTATAGTGTTTATTGTATTTTGTTTGTATTAGGGCTCATGTCTTCGGGCCGCTAGGCTCTTAATAAATCCGTCGAATCATGGAATGAAATGTTACCATCGCTTATCTTGATACGTGATCATTGCAGCAACGGAGACCGGATGCTGCAATTGTCCCTCTCATCGCCGTGGGGCAGATAACCCAGTCTGGGATCGTGCTCCCTAAAACGACGACGATGACGACGACAGCGTTTTGATTAGCTGAGCGACAATTCTACGCGAAGTCAAACAGACCGAATACGGACATGACGGATAAAACGATGTTCCTTTCACACGGAGGTGGAAAATACCGTCGTTATCAAAAATTAGCGGCG
Source organism: Lithobius niger (assembly GCA_023313725.1). Lineage (NCBI taxonomy): Eukaryota > Metazoa > Arthropoda > Chilopoda > Lithobiomorpha > Lithobiidae > Lithobius > Lithobius niger. Next base: position 17,989 of record JAHWFP010088432.1, on the reverse strand, counting down.
TGTTTTGGACATTGAACAGATACCATTAACCCTGTCTCCTTCTTGTACCCACATTCACGTAATCATAGAATACTCCAAGAACAGCATTAGGATCTCCCCAAACTCCCCGGTCTTACTAACTGTGCCCCATGAAAAGTTTCAGTTTTTTTTTTAAATTTATTTACAGTAAAAAAAAAGCGCGGCACGAGGGAACCTCGTGAGCTGTGCCAAAACATGGAAAAATGCAGAATAAAAATGCGCAAATAAAAGCAAATTACAAAAAGACTCAAAGACTGTTCCTTCATCAAGACTCATATGCACTGCCTTGGCAACCAATTGTACTGCTCGATTCCTGTGAAAATATTATCTTGAGCCCCATTCCTATCGCTCAATTCAACCGACCGGCATACGATGGCTTTTCATCCTGCAATCTTTGGTGAATTTCATTAGAATTTCTTGGGGGCCCCCCCCCCCAATTTTCTCTTTACCCCAATCCTCCCAGTTTTAGTCACGTCATGTCCCCGTAACTTTCATAAATTTCATCCCCATCTTATTCAGATCAGGAAAGAGAATCTTTGTAAAGTCGGGAGAGCATTCTTTACTGACCATCATGTGAATCAGCCTGAACCATAAATTACCATCGGTACAAAGGCAATCCGACTCGATCGTTTTTATTACCTGTTTCACCATAAATTTCCACCTGTCATTGCCATTCTACCAATCCCCAAGAGCTGTCCCGCCATTTCATAGAAGTAAACAAGCGGCTGCAGCGACTACGTAGTCGCAACAGGTGTTCTGTACACTTCCACCACATCCAATGGTGAGGCACACACCTCTATTACGCTTTGCAACAGCTATTTCTTAATCTAAAAGCAATAACCATCACAATTGCCGGTTTAAAATGTGTTAGCTTTTAGGCCTATTTTCCATTTTAGGCATAATTGTCAGCTTTTAGACCTAATTTTTACCCACAGTTTTAATTTTTGCATTTATCTATTCATTTAGCAACATGCCGGATTGCCGGTGCACCAACGTTAGTGTTAAACGTTATGCGCAATGTATAAGATCAGTGGAAGGGAAGTGACGGGAGAGACGCAATCTAGAGACGTAGTCACTGCTGTTGACGAAACCAGCAGCGACTCGTAGCAGCTTGATGTTGCCATGGTAACATGATTTTAAGCCTAATTTTCAGTTTTAGGCCTAGTTTTTTTAACTGCCGTTTTAATTTCGTTAAGTAGCAGATAGGCCTAATTGAGAATTTGGTTCGACGGCAAGCCTATTCATGTTTTCACGCAACAATGCGGCGAGACTATTTTAAACGAAGCTTAATCCATAACCGCCTAGATACGACCGTACGCCTTCAACGTATAACAGCGAAAAACTAAGTCCCAGCGCGAGCTTTGTGAGGGGTCCCGAGCAAAGCGGGCAGTCACAGCCCAGTGGTCAGCGTCGACGGCTCCAAACCAACAAAATGCCGGTTCGAATCCGAGAACCGACCCAAGTACCATGGTACTTTAAAAAAAAAGGGTCTGAAAGTTCTTTCAGGCGGTTATGGGTAAAATCTTTTTGTTTTTACGGCTGCGTGTTATTCTTATGATTGCAAATCGACGATCAAATGTTGTTTTATTTAGTTACGTCGAAGAATTCTATCAGCTATAAGGAAGTAACGATGTTTTAGTTTACCGTGTTTTTAACTAACTTTTGACACTGAATCTAACGTTGTAAACCGCGGTCGTCTCTATTCTGCTACCGTTGCAAAGCTGAAAAAAAAGCGACGGACGGACGGACAAAGTCGTTGTAATAGTCTTCTTGGCCGGTTCGGCTGTACAGAAGACTGAAACGACCACTAGTTTGACAACTGGCCGGTTAGGGTCAGTACTCAGTTCGAACTGTGAAACAAAGGGTAAAATTGCGTTGTCAACTCCTCTTTCATGCCGCTCCTGGTGTGATATATTAATACTCCGCCAACTTTGAGTACCTTTACGAAATTTATTGTATGTCTGTCTTCTTTCCAACTACGCTTTCCTCCAATATACGAGCATTCCAACAGTTTTTTTTCCTGGAAACCATTTCAATTAACTTCCAGCGGTATGTTTTACGTTTTTTTTTATAAAGACACCACTTATTACAAATTTAATATTGGGGACATTTTAAAAATTAATTCTCCGTTTCTCTGTATCGTTCTGTTCATTTAGCCATGACGACATTCTTGGGAGTGGAATCGACTATTTTTTTTTTTCATCGTTCCCTTTGGTCTTTTCTCAGTCAGATTAATTTTTGGCGACTGAAAAAAAAAAGTCATTAATAACTAAGAAGTTGGGAGCTGCTGTGTAGGCTTTTCCTTTTCTCTCAGCTGAAAGTCGCTCAAAATCTGATTGTAATACCGAATGCCCCGGGTGGAAAGCTGGCGTCTCCGGAAACAAAGAAATCCCATTCGTAGCTTCAGTTTGTTTGCCTCTCTTCGTTCAGCGGATTTTTGCCGGAAGCTAGAGAAATTTACGTCGTGCAAAAGTAACCCGTATCCCTCCCCCCCCCCTTTCCCTTTCTTCCACACCCCAAAACCAGAGATGTGACGGCATAAAATATAAATCGGTTTGCCCCCTTTCCCCCCCCCAAGCCCCCCCCCTCTTTTCTCGAAAGGAGGTTATAAAACCTGCAACATCATCTGTGCCCCATCTGGATTAGAGCGCTCGCTCGTACGGTAATGATTATTCAATAGGAGTTGAGTGGGTATAACGGGTTAAAGAAATATGATCCATGAAGGTTAAAATTTTGATTGGCAATATTCTTCCAGCCCGACCACGAAGCGGCCAGAAATAGGGCCTGAAATGGGACGATGGTTTTCGAAGTTGTCGCAGCCTGCCGTAGAAATTGGAAGGATCTGATAAAATCTTAAGCAAGATTTTCGCAAGTTGTAGTTGGCCAAGCGGTGGCAGGATTAAACCAATGGGAGCTGTTCTCATCGGTAACTGCAAAGGGAACCCTGGAAACTCCCTGACAGAGAAGGTGAGTTTAATGCTAAAAATATACCCAACTAGTGCACAAGTAAAACAATAAAACATGACGTTTCGGGGTTAAATGCACCCCGTTATTAAGTGTGGATATCAGCTCAAAGGCTTCGTACAAAAGTAAAAGAAGACATAAGAATCATGTTACGGCACACACTCCGAATAAAATTACAAACGAGCATACAAACAAGGTGGACAAACAAGCAAAACGAAACAAATTGAATGTTTTGAGAAGTAAGAAAAAATAATTAAAACCATACGTAGCGTGGATCGACATCAGTAGAGTGAGCAAAGGGAACAATATCGCTAATGGGTATTGATAAAAAAAAACAATGGAAAGCATGCCTGTATTGGCCAGGTGGCCGCCGCTTCCACGGCGTAGTTACACGTAATTATCTAATAAAACATCTCGTATGAGAATGTACTACACACAGTAGCATAAACTGCGACAATTGTCTTTCAACAGTTTCCTCTAATTGTCTACCTCGCTTTGCAAAGCCTTTCCACCCCGTCGTGTAGCGGCCGGGAGTAGGCAGTCTGGTTTGGCCTTTAGGCCTACGCACCGCGGCAAACCAGGGCTATCTGCAGTACTGGCCGGATCTTGAATGAAAAATAGCATTACGAGACTGGGTTCGCAATATGGCCGCCGAAAGTGCCGCCGATGCGATCGAGTTGCGGCATTTTGTCAACCGAGGGCGACATCCTCCGTACAAACTGCCAACGAGCATGTTGCTTTTTTTTGCAAACGCAGTGAAATAGCTTAACTGTGGCTGAGTGATATTTTTAAACACCATTTAAAAATACTCTTATAAATAATAAAAAAATTTGCCACCAAAATCTACGTAAAAATTTAAATTATTATTTCGAAAACCGCCACTAGCCGCCATAGATGTCGCGTCGCACCGTACATAGTTGCTACCTCAAAGAACAGACTTCGACGAATGAACCAGACGTGGCGGCCATTTTGTCTTCCCGCCCCCCCCCCTAATATCGTTGTAGAGCGGGCCAGTTAGTTTAGTGGCCGTCGGCAAACCGCACATTGCAAAAATCGGTCGAGAGAGGGCTCTGTGTGTCTGGCCGTACTAAATATGAATAGTTTGCAATAATAATCATGTATGTGGTAAAAAAAAAAAAAAATGATTTATGCTAACAGATCGCTGAAGAACAATTTAAAATATTTGCCTAAAAAATAACAAAGTGTGACATTAAAGGCACATAAATCCCTCCGTTCTGGCCGCTTTACTCTGCATCACCTACGCTAAAATATAGTTCAAACGACCGCAGCGCGCATTGCTCTAGACACTAGTCATACTCATTTCGGGGCCGCTGCAACGTGACACATCGTACGACCAAGTCGCACTCTTGAGCAAAGGATTAATTATCCTTCCTCCAGGGCCGCGGCTTGCCAGCGATGTGGCGGGAGTTATATACCGCTTGGACCGAGCCGTTTAAAACAAGCCTAATAACATTCACGCGCCACTACTGACATCTGCATCGTACCCTTAGACCAGCAAATGAAAGGTAAATCAGTTTATATAAAACTATTTCCGGCAATGTATCGAGTGAAACTGTTAAAATATACCGGAGGGAGTTATGTGCCTTTAAAATACGAAAACCAAACTTACGTCGAGTTCTCCTGCTGGTATATATACGAGTCAAAAGCCACCGTGCTTCGCAAATAGTCGGCATCTCATTAAGCGTAGGTCGGCAAGTTGCGCATGCGTGCCACAAAAAGGTCACGGATGTCATGTTGTCACTTGTGGCACGGCAGGTTAGCCTAATCCCTATATGTAATCCTTCCCATTGAAGCTAGAGATTATTGACACTGTGATAGTGCCATACGTTTACCATGCGACTGTACGATGTTATAAGAAGCCCTGTTGTGATTAAAAGATGTCCACAATATGCTAGCCTACAACGTGTAAGCATCTCAGTTACTGGTCAAGGGTTAGAACCCACTTACGCTGTTAAGCTAGGCATATTAGTATGTTTAAATCTATTACAATAGTAAGATACATTACAACGGAATCTAGGGATACAAAATCCAAAGAAAAAAATCCACGAAAAACAATCCAGGAAAAAAATCGAGAGGGAAAAAATCCAGAGGAAATAAAATCCACAGGAAAAAAAAATCCAAAGGGAAAAATCCACGGAATAAAAGTCCAATGCCATTTTTTCATTTCATTATTTTTTTTTTTCGCATATTGTTAATTTAAGGTTATTTCGTACTTCATTGTTAGTGCTACGAAACTCGTTCAAATCTGTTGCTTTTATTTAGTCTTAAACTCCCCCATCCATGATTTGATTCCTTGAGAATCACAATGTGTATATATTCCAGATTTACATGTGCATCGCGCATCTAGAAGTTAGTTCCTAGTCCAGTGCGATAGCAAAAGTGTTGTGGTTGCTATGGAGCAAAATGTTATGCGGATACCTATTAATGAAATCGTTCGGTTATGTGCGCGCAGTCGAATAATCCGTGACAATAACATAAAAAATTCCCGTTGAAGAAACTACTACCTCAGTAATTTCTGGACTCTCATTACTGACCGTTTCGTTACGAATCGGCAGGCAGTCAAAACCGACGATATGTGAAAATTTCAGATTTTTTTTAGCTTTTAGCTGTGAAAGACCATCGTGAAAATACGCCTTAACACTGAAAAAAAAAATGCACCTAAAACCAACCGGTTGTACAGTCGTGGCCAAAAGATTTTGCAAATTGCATCTCTCCAACAATTCCCTACACGAACAGAACTCACGTTGGACGATGCCATCATGTTGCAGTCATTGTTGGCAATTTCTACGGAAGCATGTTAGGTTTATTAACTTTTAAACATTAACACAATTTTATCACATCGTTTATCATTTTATTTTATCACATCCCTGTTTTACCACAGTTACGTCCTTGCCGGTCCTGTTGCGTCATCAATACTGTTTTTTTTTTCCCCAATTTTTCACTGATATCATTTCTCAGTTTTTTTGTGTTAAAAAAAAATAATACTATAAGCAAAAAAAAAAAATTATATTGGATTTTCTTTCCGTGAATTTTTTCTTTTGGATTATTTTTTTTGGATTTTATTTCCTCTGAATTTTTTTCTGGATTTTTATTCTTGGATTTTTTTCCGTGGAATTTTTTTTCCATTTACCATTAGAACGGGTATAATGTGAACGAAATATGGTAAACTCTGTCTACCGTAGAAACAGATTCACAATGTAGGGCGCAACCATCTGTCATAATTCCGCTTTAAAATTATGGAGTGGCAACCGCCATTACGGGTAAACATGGTGAGCAAATTCAGTCGCATTAACTGAGAGTTGTTAAAGAACCTAAGTCCGACGTTTACGGTAAAACACGCACAGCTACAGTTGAACTGCGATACTGTTTGCAAAATTTATCCTAGCACAGGCAAAAGTTTGAACTAATTTTCCAATAGCTGTTCGATTTTATAAATTGATGTTTGCATCATTGTTAAGATATACAGCGTTTTCATGTTTGCGGCAACCTTCCTTTAAGATTTCGTTGTGTTCGTGGAAGAAGTAGAGAGATTATATTGTTACACCATAGGAGCGATTACGTCTGGAATGATGAATTATTGGATGTGTATCTCACGAGTCTCATTCAGGCGTGAGCAGAGACGAGAACTGATGCACCAGGTGCTGCCACGTTTCTTCTATATTTTAAAAAATTGTTATTTTAATATGAAATTGCTGTTGTGCTCTTTACAGGGCGTTACAATAATTTTGTAAATACAATAAATAAATAAAAAAAAAATATATTGTAGGATTGGCCTCTCGCTAATCTCACTCAGACGAGAACAGGAAGTTAGCTCCGCCATGTTGGCGTTGGACTGCAGGTTGCGAAAGTTTAGAATGCATTGTTTCTAGTACAGTTGCACCTCCCCTCGTATAATCTAGCTGCCGGGTTATAACCGAGAAGGTGGGGTATAATCACCTGATTATACCCCACTGTTGGTCGACTATAATATCCTGGCTCCTCTACCTTCCACCAGGGCAGCGATGGGATATACTCACCAGTACACTATGCACCGTGCCAAATTCCTCAAACAAAATCCTTACAATTCTGCATTTAAAAAAGGATTTTGGCAAGACTGGCTGTCATCACACAGAAACTTCAACTTCGTTTAATTATTTCGGCACAATTCACTTTTTTTTTCGCTGAATTTTTCTTCAGAAATTCGCAAAGAAAGGGGGGGATAGGAGTCACCGAATTCAATTCAAGTTCAGTTTCAACTGAAGTTAATTTTACCTGACGTGTGCCGAAAAAGTTAAAGGTACATTTGGAACGAAAGGCCATCCTTCCTGTTCAGCCTTCTCGCTCGCTCGTCTGGAATGAATGGAATTCTTCGTGTACTTTTGGGATGGGAGAAGAAGTTTTTAAGCAAATCTGCTGTCGTTCGCTTTTACATTTGAAAGCAGTCAAGTTCGTCGACCAAATTAGATTGTCACGAAAAAGGAATACGTGTAGAAGTTAAAAGTTAAACGCACTTAGCGATGAAAGGAAGAATAAAAATGAGAAAGAATTATTAATTGCAGGAACAAAGAATGTTCAACGGCGTTGCTAGGAAGGAAAGGAAAGGACTATAATACGTTCGGTCGTTAAAGTTATTTACTTTCACCTTTCTTAAAATTCTTCTTTCGCCTTCCCGTTATTCCTCTCCTTCACCCATTTATTTGTTTTCGCAGTGAGTATTCGCTAACACACGTCACAAATAAAAAAATAAATAAAAAAAATAGGCCTAACTACTTTATTTCGTCACAAACAAAAAAAAAACAAAAATAGGCCTAACTACGTGCAAATATAAGCTAGGTTTTTCCCTACCTAGCATGTAGGGAAACATAGTCCGTGTATTAACTCTCTCCACGTGTGTTAGTCCGAGTATTAACTCTGAAAAAAAATAGTCCGTATATAACTCTCTGCATGGATATTTAGTCCATGTGATAATTCTCTACAAGAAATAGTCCGTGTATTAACTATTTGCAAAAAATAGTGCATGTATTAACTCTCTGCAAAAAATGGTCCGTGTATTAACTCTCTGCAAAATATAGTCCGCGTAATAACTCTCTGCAAAAATAGTCCGTGTATTAACTCTCTGCAAAAATAGTCTGTGTATTAACTCTCTAAAAAAAAAGGGCCGTGTATTAACTCTCTGCAACAATAGTCCGTGTTGCAAAGTATTAACTCTCTGCAAAAAAAAAAATAGTCCGTGTAATAACTCGCTGCAAAAATAGTCCGTGCTTTAACTCTCTGCAAAAATAGTCCGTGTATTAACTCTCTGTAAAAAGAATAGTCCGTGTAATAACTCTGCAAAAATAGTTTGTGTATTAACTCTCTGCAAAAATAGTCCGTGTATTAACTCTCTGTAAAAAAAATAGTCCGTGTAATAAATCTCTGCAAAAATAGTTTGTGTATTAACTCTTTGCAAAAATAGTCCGTGTATTGACTCTCTGTAAAAAAATAGTCCGTGTAATAACTCTCTGCAAAAATAGTCCATGTATTAACTCTCTGTAAAAAAAATAGTCCGTGTAATAACTCTCTGCAAAAATAGTTTGTGTATTAACTCTCTGCAAAAATAGTCCGTGTATTAACTCTCTGTAAAAACATAGTCAGTGTAATAACTCTCTGCAAAAATAGTTTGTGTATTAACTCTATGCAAAAATAGTCCGTGTATTGACTCTCTGTAAAAAAATAGTCCGTGTAATAACTCTCTGCAAAAATAGTCCGTGTATTAACTCTCTGTAAAAAAATAGTCCGTGTATTAACTATTCTTTGAGAAGCGATTCCTGATTGAATGATCGGGCTAATTGCACCGGAAGATAGTTGATGACGTCACACCACTGTAGGACTGCATCAAAATACTGCGACTGGAACTGCCTAGAATGCGTTTCGAACATGTTTTACGCAGTGTGACTGTCCTTCATCTTTGAGCTTAATGTCGTTTGAATTCCCACTGTGCTGGTTTCGTGGAAACGCAGGCTGTTTCATTTCGTTCTCCAACATTTTGTAAGCACGTGAGGGGTTCACTAGTTTCTCAACAAAAATCTAAATAAATTCAACATCCATTTTTGCATACGGTGCCTAACACCACTGCATCTGGGGCATTTACTTTATTTATACATATGTTCACTACGGCTGTTATCAAAGTTTGAAGAAAACACCGAGGAAGAATTGCTTTAAGCAGTGATACCCTACCCTCTTCTTATCTCCACAAAATCTAGGCACCAACAGGCATTCTAGCTAGTCACTCGGGCAAGATGACGCTTTACTAACAGAATATTCATAAAATTCCTTATGAATTATTAAAGTCCCTCTCTGTCTTCGAGAATCTACAGCTCTACGAACCGTTGGTAACGTAAACACCCTGCTTTGCAATGCGTCACTGGATTTTTTTTATTTTTTCTGGAGGGTGGTCGCTCTTAAATATTGAAATGCAGCTTAAAGAAGATAGAAGACGCCGGAAGACAGAAAGAAGAAGTGATGGATGATTCGACTGAAACGGAGTGAAAAGGCTTTTCTTCTGTTTCTTCCTTCTCCTCTTCCTCTCATTCCTCTCTCTATTCCACCAGTTTGTCTTTTATTACCACTGTGCGATGCGGGCGGCTGGATTCCTTGATGCGGTTGGCTTCTCTGCGCAGCGTCCGAGTTCAGCGTGAAGTTTGGCCCTCGAGCGGGAAGGGGACGGGATAATAGACGTATTGCAAATGGGCGAAACCAGCATTTGTACACAAAGAAGCAGCTTCTATTTGTGCAGTTTCGGGACTTTGCTCACATTACTGGATTTAAATGAAGCACCAGTGGTACAGGAAAGTGGGGAAAAAACCATCTTTTAAAGAAGTATCGCTACATACATTATAAGTGGGTTAAGATTATTGACCTTTTATATTCTAGATAAAGGATACAGATATGAATTGAATGAATGAACTGAATTTATTATTATTATTTAGAATCAAATACAAGGACAGTCATTGGAGTGACAAACCCACGCACTACAAGAGCTGATGCCCGCGTGTGGCTTGGGGACGTACAAAAGTGCAAACTAAACTAACACAAAGGAAAGATATCTAAAACAATCAGAAATCAGGACTACATACGAAAAAATATTTAACAAATATATCTTTATAATAATGCTGGATCCGGCTGAGCAGTTAAGAAAAAAATAAGGCCGAACAATCACTTCCCCCTCCTCACGCCCGCATTGCAAGGGGACTCTTCCATTCTACCAACATGGCAAGTGCAGCCGGGAGGGAACGGTCGATCAACTCGCATACGGCTCACAATAAGATGTACGTGGCACGGGCACGAAAAATGTCGGGAAAAGTGTGTCTGTATACTTAATTCACGACCGGCCCCGTGCATAGCACGGGCTTCTTCTAGTATATATATATATATATATATATATATATGTAATTATAAAAATAAAATAAAAACAAAAAAGACGAAAACAATTTAAGCAAAATTGCAACAATAAGAACAACAAAAAAACAGTACAAGAACCTATCGCGATCGCTTAAAATCACTCAAACTTGGCAACCCTTGAGTTACGCCGCTTAAAAGCCGACCTTATTTTGACCTTCCAAATTCTACACAACATGTTACCTTTTGAACTGCAGTTGTTTGAGCTCAGCCCACTTTCTAAGACTCGTGGGAACCACCTCAAGTTATCACGCCCCCGTTTCAAAACAAATCTTAGGTTAGGAAGGTCCTTCTTTGCCATTCAAATTATCCCAGTTTGGAACTCAATTAGTGATGAGATTGTCTTGGCTCCATCGCTTCCATCTTTTAAGCATAAAGTAACAAAACAAAGCCTTAGTGGTTTCTCACATCGCCCAGAACACGCAACTCTCTTCTCGTAAGCCTTTCCCCACATTTTATTTGCTGTGTTTCTTTTTTAATTTAGGATTGCTATAAGTGGCCTCTTTTTGAACCCCTGCATCTCCTTTTCACTTTTATTTGAGTGAATAGATTGCTTTTATTATTACTAGCGGAGTCGCTCGCTTCGCTCGCTCATTCCGCGTCGTCTCGCTACACTCGAGGAGCTTTGATATTGCAACTCTTGTGCCGCTGACAGACATTCCTTTTAATTTGCCGTTCCGTCGGTAGATGGCATCGTATGTTCGCGCTGCTAGCCGTTGCGTTCCGGGCGCAGCTACTATCTCAGCGGTCCTTGGCTGCTACTCTTATAATTTGCCGTTGGTAGATAATTTCCGTTGGTAGATGGCGAAGATGGCATCGTATGTCCTGCTTGCTGCTGCGCTGCAGATGAAGATGACTGCGTTGCGGATCTTGTGTAATTATATAAATAGATTACATTATTATCATTATTAAGAGAAGCCTAATCCAAAAAAAAAAAAAAACTATAGCACAATACTTTGTCGAAAGAAACAAAGAATGCAAAAAAAAAAGATATAGATTGGGATTTGTTTAACATCTCTGTAATGTGTGGTGCAGTGGCAACACGGATCACTACACTGTGACTGAGGTTGGAGCTTGTCGCCTAGCTGTCGATGCGCCATAAAGCCTGAATCGTACCCCCGCTCCACTTTTAACTTTCAAAATCGAATATTCCAAATTACGTTTAGTATAGCCATGAGTGTATAGATTGGGATGAGGTATGATTTCTCGTAATTTGTGACTCTCATCAGAGGCCAGTGCAGTAGTTTACTTACTTACTACTGGATGGGCCAGCGTCATTTTTGTACGCAAAGTAATGGAGAGTACAATACAGCCAAGAACTTGAGCATATCAAGCAAATTACGGTTTGAGTGAAGTGCCATGGCCTGCAAACTAAGGATATGGCTACACGAAATGAACTGCGTCCCCGACCTGATGATTCTAAAGAACATTACCGCCGCTCCCCCCCCCCCCTCCCGATCGGCGTTCGTGGGTTAAAGTCATTTACATCCCAAGTGAGCGGTGAGACGTCTATCGTTTCATTCATGAAATTCAAACTTATCATTCCTGACTCTAATGCGTTGTCTGGATATGTTTAGGCTACGAGTTTATAACTGGAGGAACCTCGTGTTTAAAGGCGCCTGTTCACCATTTCGATAGCGTTGCTCATATTCGATTCTAAACACAGCATCCACGTTCCAGATTCTCCTCCAATAGGCTGATGTGGGTCACGTGAACTCGTTTTAGTTATGAAAATCACGGCGCTGCTGTGAATAGTGTCGTTCCATTTTTAATTTACCGCTATTTTTTGCTGGAAGATTCTACGGTGCTACATCTAGAAGTTGAAAAGTTGGAAAGGTACCTTTAAGTGTTAAATAAATACAATGCGAACTTATTTACGTTGCCTTTTGGACTTAAATATAAGACTCCCTGAGCGGGGATTCAAGGTCGTGGGTTCAAATCCCCGTACAGCAAATACAGCAAATCGACCTAATACAGCAAATACAGTTACCTTTTGGACTTAAATGTCAGGCAGTCTGACATTTAAGTCCAAAAGGCAACTGTATTTGTTTCTGTATTAATTTAATACTTATCGAGCCCACTTGGCTTTCCGTCCTGTTTAACTTCTATTCAAGCATGTTAGGGGGATAATTGCTCGCTCAATTAGTCACACTAGGGGCACCAGGAATTCTACTTGTTATTTTTTGTTCACTCCGTGTTCAAGGGAAAAATTACTCGGCATACTGGGCTTAGTTTTGCCTTCTGTAAACACTCGCTGTTGCAAATTACAGACGTAATTACTTAAATATAGGCTTAATTACTTTTTTCGCCATCTACAGGGCCGTGGCTAGTAAATTTTTCCGGGAGGGGGGGTGGGGGGACTGTCAATTTAGTGCGCTGAAAAAAAAGCTGCGGAAACAACACGTAAGAAAACCCTGGAAAAAACAGCCGCATTGTTTTGGGGATTTTTTGCTTTTTTCGTGTTATTTATTGCTTTTGTTGTTAGTTAGGTTGGGAGAGTTGCCTTGGCTCGAATTTCACCAGACACCAGGTGACTTATTATTTTTGCCACTTTTTTCTCTGCGTGTTGTTTTTCCTTCGTCTTTTTTCCTCGGATTTTTTTCCTTAAACTCCACCACCGAAATTTATTCTCCCCCCCCCCCCCAACCCACCACGACGAAAGAATACAGTCCAACTCTTAAACTGACATGAAAACGATAAAGAAAAAAATTGTAATTGAACTTGGATAGGTTTATTTACGCCCTCTTCAAATTGTCTTGGGCCCCTTTGCCTTCCCCCTCCCCTCCCCTGCCTTCCCCTAAAAGGGGAAAAATAAAAAATCCCGATATCAACTTAATCCTTTATCTAACCCTTGATTGTATTATGAATGAAAAAATATAAAATCAAAAAATCCTAGTGTTATGAATCGCAAGCCAAGAACGGAAGACTATGTAAAGTCGAATTCCTCCACCTTCCAAACCCTTACTCAATCCTGTAAGAGCTGATCGTGCTTGTCATGGTGGCCTTCGGTTATGGATATAACCTCAGATCGTTAGCGTTGCTCCATATCGAATCAAGTCGCTAGAAATGTGCAAAAGGTCGATTCAATCCCGGTAAGCAATCTTCCCTTAACAAAGAAGAACCCACGTCAACAACACGCAATCCCGCATGCACGACCCATCTCTGGAGGACGCGGACGCACCTTAATCGGAGAACCGGGTCCTGGGTATCATTACTACTTCCTATCACCATTCCTTCCCCCCACCCTCCCTCTCTCCCCTTACTGCCATTTCTTATCTGTCTTGGCGCTGCCCGTGGTGAAATGAAGCGGCCCCCTTGGCGTCATCTCGGTGCGTGGGGTTCCCCCGACAGTGCTCTGCGTTCCTTGGCGCGTGGGACTCTGGGGATTGGAAGATGGCGGTGGCCTAATTGCTCCGTTTCCGACACTTGTCCTCCAGACAGAGGGCTCACTTCCGTTTCCCGCTGAGACGTCACTCGAAATAAAAGACGCCTTCCTCCCGCAACACAAATTGATAAAACCAAAACTTATATCGCAAAAAAAGAAATTGAAACCAAGAAATGAAGTATTCTTTAATGTTGTAGGGGAAATAATGGTTAAAACTATGAGAAAACTAAAAGATGAAACACGTCAATCTCCTTAATGCTTGTCACTGAACTATAAGACCAGAAAGCAGGGGCGGCCTTCGACCAAAAAAGGCATTGTCGATAAAAAGTACCGTCTCGGGGCTATTTGGCGTCCAATTCTGGTGGGTTTAGGGTTCACATAAAAAGTCATCAGATGTATTGTGGTAGAAAAGGGACGTTCTAGGGCTTACCTCTTTCCCCCTCAAGCCTCTTGCCTTAAATCCGCCACTACTGTAGTTTGTTCCACATTTTGTTTGCAGGATACTGACTGTATGACGTCATGTTTCCTTTTACGACGAGTGCAAAAAACATGTCAATATCCCACTCGTAGACTGTAACAGTAACTGTGTATAGAGTCTACAAGTGTGATATCCACATGTTTTTTTCAACTCGTAGTGCACGGAAACGTGGCGTCATAATGGTAAGTTGCCTGCAAACATAATGTGGAACAAACTATAGAAAGTGAATTAAGAAAAGGGTTTCTAAAATTCCCCGTAAATATTGAAGGGGGGAGATGGTAGGGGCACCCCACAAATCTAAATCCTGAGTCGGACATAACTACTATGCTTTAAATACGTACGCTATTGTTTTATTTAGAAATTAAGGTGTTTGTTCGACCATTGCTGGAGTGTGCCAGCCAGGTGTGGTCCCCGTCTCTTCTGGGAGATATTGACAAGGTAGAACGCGTTCAACGCAAATTTACGAAAAGCTTACTTAACTTAAAAACCTATCCTATGCAGAAAGGTTGGAAAAAAACTAAACTCGAGTCCCTCGAACTACGCAGGCTTAAAGCAGACCTATATTTGACGTTTAAAATCGTTCGGGGTTTTTTGAATGTTGATCTTCCCTTCTTCGACCCTGCTCCGTGCCTGACTACACACGGACATTCATTTAAACTGGCAATACAATCGGCTAATTGCGACTGCAGAAAACACTTCTTTTCACTTCGAGTTATATCTATGTGGAACTCTCTTCCTGACGAAGCGGTCAGGGCTCGTTCCCCGGCACTCTTCAGGTCCATCCTTGGTAAGTTAAGTCTACGGGCTTTTTTGAAACGACCAGAATTAAAAAAAAAAAAAAGAGATTTAAGAATGAGTTAGGAAAAAACTTATACGGGTCCAGTAGAAGTGGCTTGTTTCTGGTAACCCTGCTGTTAATGCGGCACAATTTTTATTTATCTATTTATTTATTTATTTATAATTGATTGGATATTCTAGTGAGATCTTCTAATTAAACACCGTTCGGTTGGTTAAGATTTTGAAGTTCAGTTAACGATTGGTACCGAGTAGCTTTGTCGCTTCGGAGCACTCGTGTTTTTGTTCCCAGCATCTCACTCGTGCTCTGTAAAACCCTCAGTTAATCTTTCAGTTATTAAACAGTGGGATTGACATTTGATTAATGTTTTGATCGTGATATGAATCCTTTGAAGGATCAAACCATTTTCAAGTAGGCGGCCCTTTCATATTTTAAATATGACATCAATTTTGAATGGGCACAAAATTTTCATGGTTTCAAAAAATTATCGTTTTACTCGCAGGGTTCACACAAGGTGCTTGAAGTCCCTGAAGGTGTTTGAATTTGTTAAGAAAAATCCGAGGCCTTGAATTCCTTGAAATTGCTAACTACGTCCTTGCCTGGTGAAATTCGAGGCAAAGCAACTGGCCTAACCCACCTTATAACAATAACAACACAAAACAAGCGGCTGCATCGCCTACCTGGTTGCAACCGGTCTCCTGTACACTTCCGCCTCATCCGCCACTCTCGGGCCACTTCCGATTCATACTTCCGGTTTTTAAAATTCATTTAACTAATTCTTGGACGCTGAATCTAATGGTGTAAACCGGTTGTCTCCATTTGGTACCGTTCCATAGATAATGGGCTCACTTGTCGGTCACTTCCGGCCACTTGTAGACCACTTCTGCTTCATACTTCCGGCTTTGAGACGAACCCTGTCGATAAACCTTATAAGGAATTAATTTACATAACATTGTGTCTGCCAAGAAATCGATGAATTTAGCAGAAGACGAAAAAGACAAACCTAAACCACAACCCAAAATTGAACCTTAAAGACGGGAAGCCAAAGGCTCACAAGAAATAACTAAATACAGATGCAAACCTATGTCAGGCCGTGTGAATGTGGCTCAGCGGTTGGACCTTGACCTTTGGTTTCAAAGGTCTTGGATTCGATTCCCCGCTCAGGCAGCCTGACATATAAGTCCAAAAGGCAACGTAAATAGGTTGGCATCTGTATTGAAGCTTTTTATACTGAACAACAGTTTATGCACACTCTCCTTGCAGTTCAATCAGGAAAGCAGATGTAGTTCAATTTTATTTGTGAGGTTTTTACACTCTGCATAACGAACTTTATAACCACTTCACTCACAGTTCGCTGTAAAATAACCTTCCGTTTTAAGAACTCACTGCGTAAAGAGCCATCTTTTGCCACACGGGGTTGGTCGTTATAATGAGAGCCCACTGTATTAGTTTTCGAAATATTCCTTGAAAATGGCTGAATTGTTTGTGAGTGATCTTGTGCGAACCCTCTCAGCGGATGTTACCTACAATTTCTTATTTGTAGTAGTTTTGTTTCTGCGACACTAATCCTTCCAAAGGCTTAATAAATAATGGAAGCAAAAACTTTCACGTTCCAAAAATGATCGATAATGGTAATCAGGATGTTTATCATGTTGATTACCATGATGATTACCGTTGTACTCACGATTAATAAACCTACCTCATGATCTTGGTAATTTTCCTCTTTCTGCACTACCAATCCTCTTAAGAGCTTAAGGGAAGCTAGCGTTAACACCAAGAAGTTGGTACGTGCTCCATTAGGGCCGAAACTTAAGAGATGTTCTTGTTTTACCGTCCCTCTTTAATAATTTAAGTATGACTATTCAGGTAAGGTTTGTGAAGATGGCCTTCCCCCCCGTCCCCCACCTCCACTTCCCCATTCCCACCGAATTGGTCGAGTTGACTTGCTAGCCGGCCGCTCTAATCTTGACTCCATTACGTTTCTAGAAACGGCGTCGCATTAACGATCTCGCGAGATTTCATTGTACGGGCACGAGAGCGTGATCCACTTCCAGAGAGTGTGACGTGACGAATGGGGCACATTAAGGGGCGCGAGGAGGCGCTCGTTTATCATGTCACTTCCGTTCGTCCCACGTCACTTCCTGTTAAGTGTTCCGACGTTAACGACGCCTTAGTGGACTCCGTTATAGGGGCAAGAGACGACTTTAACGGAGAGATGACACCGAGTGAAAAAATTAACAGACGCCATGATTCAATATTTTCTGTTGTCTGAGCTGGCGGAATTAGTCGCGAAAATCAAGGAACGAGAGAGAGAGACCACGCGTTTGTCGGATCGATAATATTTGACATCAGCCGCGCTACATTTCTTGGGACCCAACCCTCATCATTCGATTCAATCATCTATCATACGGGAAACTTCTGACGTTTGTTCGATTAGAACGAAACCCAACTTTTCGTTGTCGTAGAATCGAGGGTGAAATTAAACGGGCTTCTTCGTAACGGCAAAAAAAAAAAAAAAATGCGATCCTGGTCAGAACCTCAAACTGCTTTGGTGATTGAATTTTCACCCAAAGCGATGAAAAAAACGAAACCGACCTTTAAAACGAACGTGATATTGGTTTTCCCACTTAGAGGAAACGGGAAACGAAGGTAAAACTGAGTTGGAAGAAAGGCCTGTACGTGATGTGATCCGAGATTTCCTAATGGCGAAAAAAAATGGAACTTGGTTTAAAAAAGGTATTGGCCGCATGCAGATGGCTGTTAACGTAGAAAGAGGAGTTTAATTACTTTCGTGAAATTTAGCCAAAAAATTCAACTTTGGGAGTGACGCCTCGTTAACAACTGTTCATGCGCGTATATTCATCTGTGTCGATCCCGATATCGAGCTGCCGATACGAACACGATTCTGTCT
>JAHWFP010088431.1:0-44527 GCA_023313725.1 Lithobius niger | reverse complement strand
AATCTTATTTGCACTTTTTAGAAGCATTTCTCGTCGTGCAAGTTTAATTAAACTATTTGTGTTCAAAGTGGGGCCTGTATTCTATGCGCGCCATCATTTAAAACAAGACATGATCGCTTGCAGCACAACCGTCACTGGTTTTCGTGTGTTTCGACTGTCTACGGAGAGGGATACGTTGTTTGTACCTCCTCGCTATACCAAACAATTCACTCCCGACTTTGCCAAGGCAACGCCACACGAGGTGGCCTCCCAAACAAAGAACCACCATCTTGAATTGATTGCCTCTCGAACATGCAATCCACCCAAAATAAATGCAAAATGGATGAGTGAATTAATAATAATACAGTAATACAATTTGGTAACCTGAAAGGTCAGCAAGACGTCACGGTGGATAGACCCACCACTTACGCCTTGCCTCCCGGTAGTTGGAGTGAATTTATCAAAAAAATGATCGACAGTGGTCTTTGTTGACATAATTGTGGATCCTGCGATTGTGCCAAACGTTTCTTCTCCTGTGTATTCATTGTCAGATCTTTGGTGGCCAGTGTTGTTTCCCAACCATTCACAAGAGGGTGCCACAGGCCTGTCTGAAATTGGCCCAACAGCTTACTGAAACTAACAGGCATTTGCAAATGTCATTGATCAGCGGAATTGAATAACGCACTTCACCAAATTCACTGAATTACCACGAAGTTAGTGTTATAACAACGCAGCTCTACAAACTAAGTGGATAAATTATAAGATCCTGCAAACACCAACAGCAGCCTTGAGCTACTGAGTAAAAATGACAATCTTGCACCAAATGGCATGTCTCAGCCTCCACCATGCCTGTCACCTCTAGGACCAGCTCAACTATGTCAGTTCTGCCATAAGCTTGGGATCTTTAGCCAACGTGGTTCCAAAAATCCACCTCCTGGCCGGCCAAACACAAGATACAATCTTCGAAAGCCCAGACCACCACCACAGCTGATGGATGTGGCACCACACCGTTGGTGGGTTTATCTAACTCACCATCTCGATGTCGTCTAAATGATGAGACGAGCCTAACTGACTCAATAGCAATATGAAATAATGTTGTTCATGACGTCTTTTTCGCCACAAGATGTACACAGCTTGTTGAGCTGTCTGGTTGGCAAGTACAGGAACTGATTGCAAGCCATGCCGGACCTACCACTCCCTGGGACAAGGAGTGTGCTAAAACGAACTTTCAAGAAACCGCTGACAAATCACGAAAGCATGGCTCTGATCTCGGGCACCAGGAACAGCACCTCAAATCATCGACTGAATTTGTGCAAAAACTTGAATAAAGGATGCCCGAAGGCTGCCGTGACCGGCAAATGTCAGGACAACGCAGAATGAACATGGGTTTGTTTCAATTCAAATGCTCCAAAGGATTGCTCCAGAAAAAAGCCTCCCCAACCTGTTGCTTTCCTGAGGCAACCTGAGTCAGCACGGCAACAAGGAGAAGCCAACACAGAGGACGGCGAGCCAGAACAAGCCCTCGCAATAATGACGAATCAAATTCAGGCCCCAAGACCGAATCCTTCAGTCATGGCTTTCCCCTTGACTCAGTACAGAATGGGGAGTGTGCCCGAAGACGTGAACTAAATGTAACTTAAATGTGTGGGTGGCTTCACTTTTCTCACTCAGCGTGTCAGGTGTGGGAGTGGGGAAGTCGGCATCTGATGGGGACGTAGCACTCTAGCTCGATTTATCTGACCAATAAACGAGGATCCGCTTGAGAATTCCAGTGTCCCAGTCAGGTTTTGAACTGCTGTCGTCGGAAGAATCGTTCGGTGGGTCACCAGGCTTCATCGACAATAGGTTAGTGAGCATTGCTGCTTTTTGTGTCGAGGGTTTTGGGCAGTCCGTGGTGTATGGGTCCGAATAGGTTTCTATGTCCTGGGTGTTACCAATTCGCTCATGCTTCACATTGTCCATGGCCACTATATTCTAAGTAACTGCACTCTTCTTCTCCTTTAGCCTGTAGGGAGCCAGATTCTTGGAGGGAACGTTACATTCAACTTCAACAGTTCCTTTGGTTTTAACGAAAATTCTTCGACTCTTGCCGTAATTGATTTTGTAGGTCCTGGTAGTTTCTGCCCCACTCGGATCCAGGGAGCACCAACAACAATGGACGACAATGGAAACGCTCAGTAAGACTGAATGGATCAATACCGTGGCACAGTGGCGTAGAGCGTTACTCTGCAAATAAATTGGCCACATTTGCACTTTTGTTCCCATAAAGATATCCAGAACACTTTCAGCAGCTCCACAAATGGGCCTCCTCTGAGCATGCATGCCATTGCCTAATCGTAATAGATTCTTTAGTGGACTAGACGTTGGCTGTGAAGGCTGCACCATTCGCACCGACTGACTCTATTGTCGCCCCCAACACTGACAGCAACATCCAGCCCTTTGATGGACCACCGCCCACCTATGCAGATTTCAACCGTTATGGACCACCGGACATCCTGGTGTCGGTCAATGGACCAACATTTGTAACGAAGATTTGAGATGAGCTCTTGACCATCGGACTACTGCCTACCACCTGCAGTCGAACTTCCACGGAATGGGTGAACAGGATGTTGAAGGGCTGTCGGTGAGTGTCCATCCAGGATATCCACAAAGGTTGGGTGTCCAGTTCAGTTCTAGAATGGGCCATGCAGGCTACTCCACATCAGCATCGGAAAACGACACACTTCCTGATGCATGGCAGAGACCTAAAATACCCACTCGCCGTGCTGAACGTGCCAAACACCAACTCAGGCTTGACACTGCAAGAATACGCAGACATGTATAGGTAAACTCTGGAAAAGGCCGTAGAAATAGCGGCAGCATACCTCGCAGAAACTACCAGGACCTACAAAATCAATTACGGCAAGAGTCGAAGAATTTTCGTTAAAACCAAAGGAACTGTTGAAGTTGAATGTAACGTTCCCTCCAAGAATCTGGCTCCCTACAGGCTAAAGGAGAAGAAGAGTGCAGTTACTTAGAATATAGTGGCCATGGACAATGTGAAGCATGAGCGAATTGGTAACACCCAGGACATAGAACCCTATTCGGACCCATACACCACGGACTGCCCAAAACCCTCGACACAAAAAGCAGCAATGCTCACTAACCTATTGTCGATGAAGCCTGGTGACCCACCGAACGATTCTTCCGACGACAGCAGAGAAAACCTGACTGGGACACTGGAATTCTCAAGCGGATCCTCGTTTATTGGTTAGATAAATTGAGCTAGAGTGCTACGTCCCCATCAGATGCCGACTTCCCCACTCCCACACCTGACACGCTGAGTGAGAAAAGTGAAGCCACCCACACATTTAAGTTACATTTAGTTCACGTCTTCGGGCACACTCCCCATTCTCCAACCTTGACAAAACTCGAATCTTTGAATTTGGAAAGCTGTGGACCTCTAGGTACCCCACCGAAGGAAAGTTAGTGACATATGAAACGTGTTGTTTTCGTTGCCCACTCAATTGTGACAGTCGAGCTCAAGTGTTGGGCTTAATGTAATGTTGGAATGCTGGTCAATTCATCCTGCCTGCCTTACGTTATCAATTTGCTCGACTGTTCTCTTGACGGTTCATGGCAGTATTGTTCAGTTTTTACTGGTTACACATGGTGGGTGTGGTTTGGTTAACAGCTTTGGAAGTGTGAATTGCCAATGAGGCAGGGATTTGGTTTAACAAGTGATGTGGGGTCCATCCTCATCCTCCTGGAAATTTCAATTTGGACTAAGCCGCAGACTTTCGGGGCTGTGCAAGTGCGATGAACGATCTCTTAGAAGAGCTATTTAGTATTTTTTCCCCCATGAACTCTTGAATTATTTTAACAATTTTTCTGATTCCCGTTCTACTACATTGAATCACATTAAACCTTTTGCAACCTCCAGTAGCGCTCCAAACTAGCGTCTAGCCCAAGACAAGTAGTCACGTCAAGCCTGGAACACAGGGTGCTTATTATGCCGCAGTAAACGGTGCAGGGTTTGTGATCTAAATCTAACTGATTTTCAGATGTTCTGGGGTGGGGTATCCGGGCAGAAGAGGGCCTCCTGACAATGATACTAGTATTGTAATCGTTATAATCCATTTCCATCTGATACATACTTGCGCTAAAGTTATATTACTGTTGGGGTTGCATGCAGTTTGCCTGATGTGTCTACACTGAAGTCTAAGAAGGATGATCATTTATTGTAAAAATCGTGAAAACGTGCGAGGTCTTTAGAGATTCAGAAAAAGTCAATTTACAAAAAAAAAAAAATCTCATCTCACATTTCCACAAACTAGACACTTACTCCTATGTCCAGCAAATTTTCAACAACTAACTGTTGTCATCATCAGGGTTTTTTAAGGTTGACTTAGTCCCTGATCACATCTTGCTTCAACGTTGTTTACAAGCGCCGTTTTCGAATTCGCCGGTAATCGTGGCTTACTACATTTGTCGGGCCGGTGCACGTCGGCATTCTGCTCGCTTAGTTCCCATCGCCTACTCAATTCTCGTTCGAGTCCAACGTTAACCATGTGGTCCACGTTAGGATTTGATGGTCCTTGAATGTTCGTGAATGGTTTTTTAAGCAATTCATTTTTAATTGCTACTGATTCCAAGCACCTAAATGTTTATCTGTTGCTGGGTTTGAGCTCAAAAGCTACCTGGTTTTTCCCCAATCTATTGTGTGACGTGTCTCCATGCAATGCACTGCTATTCCGTTGTCCTTCTTATTTCTTTCATTTGCCATGTGTTGTGCCAGTTTCACTCGTACTCCTTTTCTGGTTTCACCAATATATACTGCCTCACAGTCATTGCATGAGACACGGTTTTAAATCAACCTTAAAAGCCTGATTATGACAACAGTTAGTTGTTGAAAATTTGCTGGACATAGGAGTAAGTGTCTAGTTTGTGGATATGTGCGTGATTGTTTTGTGAATTGATTTTTTCCCGGAATTTCATCATGTGCCACGCCCACAGTATGAACTTCAACGAAGTTTTTCGTGAGGTCTTAAGAGGCTATTTGTGTACAAAGTAGTGCCCTCACCTCCACTCGGCAATTCAGTCTGGCAGAACACAAGGCTGATAATGAATTCACATTACTTTAATGGTTAGTTAATACATTAAAAAAAAAAATAAACAATATTTTCCAGTAGTTAGGTTTGTGGTCGTAGGCAATATTCTTAATGACAATTGAAAGTAGTAATATTCAATGTCCAGAAAAAAGTGTGTAGCGTAATTGCGATGCAAAAAAAAAAACTTGCGTAGCAATCGCAAACTAATGGTTAGCAGTTTTCATGAAGCATAATTATTTTTCTTGGCACGCAAAAGGGCGTTTTTGTTTTAATTGAAGGTTCAACTAGAACAAAAGAATGTGAATGTGTGACGTATAAATTGCATCATTTTTTAATACCTAAATATTCTATGCTTTATGTTACGATTGTGTATCGTTCCATTTCATTTTTTGCACGTGGTATAAAACTATCCTAACGTCTGTAGGGATTGGAATTAAGAATTCTACGGAACACAATGAATCGGCTAGGCCTATTGCAAAATGATTTCTTAACATAGTTATAAAGTTCGTTCGTCATGATGTTGTGTCGCTAAACTGCTACGCAAATTCAATTTTGTATCTCTGTCTAAAATTGTGGTGCTAACTGGAATGCGATACCGCTCATTTCAAGCCCTGCATACGGTATTGCGTGCGGAGCATACATTTTTTTAAATTTAAAGTTTGAAAAAACATCCAAATTTCTCAAGTAGACCAATTGGTACAGAACTTTGTTTTTCACTAGTGCACCAGCACGCAGTTAAACTCTTTTTTGTTACAACTAACATAGCATTTAATTGAAAGGTTTCCAGTTTTAAAACAATCATTATAAGCATCTCCATCGTTGGCCGCTTAAGAACATGGTAAGTGGGAAATGTTTGCTTTGATAAACGGAGAAGATGTAGGTAGACGGTAGGAGCTTATAAATGCCCACACATCCTAAAGGCGGGACTATCCATTGTTTTGTTTACCCTTCTTATTCCTGTCGCCAAGGTCAACCAGACTAGCAGTCGTAAGGTCTCGCTTTGTGGAATGGGACCTGTGTAGACTTGTATTTTCCAAAACCTGGTTTAATGAGTAGCAACTGATTGATACCTAATCTGGTCACCTACTGATTTTAGGGCATACAAAAAGTTTGTTTTACAGGAGCGCCCGGGTCTCCAAAAATCGTGCGCGTGAATTTTTTTATGACTTTGCCTCAAAACAAACAGAGAGCACAAGATCTACCAACAATTTAAGGTAATATGTAACATGCAGACTAGTAGATGGCAGTTCTCTCTCTGTGTTCCTCTACTTAAGTCGATAGCAGACTTCACCAAAAGCTAAAAATAACTGACCTCATTAAACTGACCTACCAACAAAAATGTTTTGCTCATCTCTATAGGCTAAATTTTGATATACAAAATAAAAATAAAATCCGTCCACATGTTGCCTTTATAGAGTGATAAACTCCCGCAAAACAAGGTACTTTTTTTTTGGCCCTTAAAGGTGCCTTTCAACTCCTAGATGCAGCACCGTAAAATCTTCAAGCAATATAAAGAAAATAGCGGTAAATTACAAATGGAACAACACTTCGTAATCAAAACGAGACACGGGACCCATTTCAGCATATTGGATGGCAGAGAATCTGGAACGTGGATGCTGTGTTTAGAATATGGGCAACACTATCGAAAATGGTGAACCGACGCCTTTAACTAGAACCTGATCAGCAGATATCTTCCATATACAGGTTTCATGATTGTAATAATCAAGAAACAACTTGACAGCCAAGAGATGTAGATGAAACTTAAGTATATCATCTTAAAGGGCAATTACATCCATTTTGACATGCATGTTTGACTTTTGGGTCACTTACACAATAACTAAACACAAAAATTGCGGTAACGTACATCCGATATAACAATTTAATTACTGCATCACCAAAACAGGACACGGAGGTCGCCATTGTTTTACTGGAACGTGCAGAAATTAATGCCGACAGATGGATCTCTTCGATTTCGACTCGCAGCCGATTGAGATAGCTGTATTGACCGTGAGGAGCTCAAGCGTCTGACGGCCTTATCTGGCCACTACACTGCCGACCAGCTAAGGCCGTCAGACACTTGAGCTCCTCACAGTCAATACAGCTATCTCAAACGGCTGCGAGTCGAAATTGAAAAGTGACATCCGTCGGCATTAATTTCTGAGCGTTCCAGCAAAACAATGGCGATCTCCGTGTCGTGTTTTGGTGATGCAGTAATTAAATTGTTATATGGGACGTAAGTAACGTATTCTTACCGCAATTCTTGTGTTTAGTTATTGTGTAAGTGACCCAAAAGTCAAAATGGATGTAATTGCCCTTTAAGTAATTAACTTCACTGGTTTGAATCTTGTTACTAGCAAGAGATTCTAAGTGCATAAAGATGGTTCACTGCGTAGGATCTTTGCAATACCTATAATAATAATAATAGCAAACTTTATTTAACACATGACAGTACAGGTGATCAACAAAATACAGGGAAAGAATAGATTGTGTGGCGAAGGTTAGGTGCTGGGTTCATTCTTAAATATAACCCGAAACAGATCTAAAAGTAAACACGGGGGAGTTGGGGAGGGTGACCAAGCATTGATGATTGAGCTTTAACCCTTTAAAGTAGGGATGTGCGATACTCGAAAAATTCGAGCCGAGCCGAGTATGAAACTTGTACTCGAACTCTGCTCGCGTCCATACTCGAATCCGCGCGAAAATGCGATAACTTCGTCAATTTTTGACCGATTTTGACATTCCATTATACCAAATCGATCGTCTCGAAGAGAGCTTTCCAGTGGTGCAGATTAAAAGTCAATAATTGAAACCATCTTCAAGTTATATCCTTAAAACTGGAAAACCATGACCCACACAGTCAGCTAAGCACCATCTTTGTTCTTTTTATCTTACCAAATTGAAGAGAAACTTGCAAACAAAATGATTTCATCAAATACTCGAATTCGGCTCGATACTCGATTCTTCTGTTGCAAACTCGGCTCGGCTCGACTCGAATTAAAATTTGTCTACTCGCACATCCCTACTTTAAGAAAGGGTGCGCTGCTGTAGGTATAATCATTGTTGATAGCTCTTCTACAAGTCATATCGAAAACTTCAAGCTATTTACAGTAAAATTAAAACTGGGATATGAAAGCCAGATCATTAAGGAAAAAATGACAGATTTCATTCCCTTACCTCAACCGGGTGAGAAGCTGCGACTTTTTTCTACAGTCAGTTATTAGGTCTTAGCGTGCATGCAGTCTTTAAAGGGTTAAAACGCTCCCAACACTAAGACTTTCACAAATTACATAACACAAGAGGGAGTTAAGTAGCCACCGCCCGCAAAAAAAAAAACCCCTCATATGCTAAAGTCCTCAGGCGTATGTGAAAAATTACTTTGTGATAATGCCAGGTCGTCCCAGTGACGCAGCCACCTGCCTGGCTCGGCACCAAACGAGCAGAGTGCAACCAGACCTCACTTACTTCTTGCTCTTTTTCGCTCAGAATTTCCCCGAGTTTGGTTGGTTCACGTTCATTGGATTAGGCACACCTCAGGAGCTCACAAGCTACACCTCCACCACTTGCATTGTTTATTAACTAACGACGATTACGCTCGTTTATGCCGTCAACGGTGACAACCACAGATTCGTACGATCTTACTACACTCATTCAAGCTGTCGACGGTTACAACAGATTCGCAACGATCTTACTACAAAGTCGAATCCGAAAGAGGAGGGCCCCCCCCCCCCCCCAGTTTACTTTGGCAGCATTAAAGAGTATAATTACAGCAATTAGAAGGTAGAAATAAGCGGACAACTTCAATTTCAATTAAAGTGGCTCTGTCACCAAATGAAATTCTGCAGTATCTGGCAAATCTAGCACTTGCTTGTGTCAAGTGGGGAAATGCACAACACCGTTTCTTTTAACGAAATAAACAAGCCACAAGCTTCCTTACGTATCGAGTGAAAATTTGGTGCCTCCTCGTGCAGCTGGTAGCAAACTGTAAAGGTTAGTGCTAGATGGCACCACGATAGATTCGAAGATTTCTGTTGGTGGCAGTTTCCCTTCAATGGGGAGATTATCTTTAAAAACACTCAGCATTTTACTTTGAATTACAGCAAAAAAGTTTTTGAGTTTTGAGATTAGAATTGTAGGTCGTTTGTCCGGAGATTCTCTTCTAAGCAATATAGGCCGTTTCAGGCCTAGGTCGTACGTCACAGTCTGCATTGTGTGTTAACTTCTCTGGTGTAGCTTAGTGATTTTTGTCCTCCTATCGTTATTGGTATAAATGTGTTTAATTTTAGATTTAAAAAATGTGAGATTTGGGCATAGCTTTCTGTGTCCAAAATCCTATTCCAAGTGTAAATTGGATCTAATTTTACAAGTTCTGGGGGGAAAAAAGTTAAAACCATTTTTTTTTTTCACATTTACACTTGGAATTAGGTTGAATGAAAAGCGGCAAGTTTCTTTCTAGGTTTTTTTTTTTTTTTTAGACTTGCAGAATCGGGAAAAGTATTAAGTTTTAACTTAATTTTTGTGATAAATTTTTTATTTACATCTTGGAAGTAGTTTTTTTTTTATAACTTATTTTTAAACTAGTAGTATGAGCTTTAAACTCCATTTTAATTCCACAAAACAACTCGGGCAATGAAGAGGATTTCTCAGCATACAAAATTCGGCATTACTTTTTACAATGTCATTTTTTTTCATAAAAAAAAAAAAATATGTGCTGCTACTTCCAGAAAACTGCTGGGCCTTTATTTCATTTCACAGAAATATATTTCATAGCCAAATGTTGTATCCTTTTCCAAGCAGGCTATAACAAAATGTTTTCTTTTTATACAATGAAATTAACCTCACACGTACATAGGCTAATATTTATTTTTCGGTTATTTCCTGCCTAACTTTGGTATACTGGTTATGCAAGACATTTTGTTGTTTTAGTGGTAACCTACTATGTCTAGCCGGGGCGGTTGATCATTTTATCTGAAATCTAGACATGATCGTGTACCTTCACCATAGTTATGAGTTTTACCAGATTTCAATTGATTATTTCTCAATAATCTGTAGGTTCGTTTTGAGCCAGAAAGGCGTTAACCCTAAATTTGTTTTAGGCCTTTACAACAAAATGGCTTCCAGACGGATCAACAAACGTCACTATAGGAACGCCATCTCTCGACAAAATATTGAGCCACCGTTTTTTTCGCCCGCCAGTTTCGTACGATATAAAAACGGAATATTAAATACTTCTGCTACATTAGTCCATAAAATAAATATTTATATTCAAAATTTTGACTTTTATCTTTTTTCCACGCGACCTTAATAACCATAAATTAGCGGCGATTTCGCGGATAAAAATTCAAATTGAATATTTGGCGCGCCATTTTTGTTTAGCTGATTTGCTACGATCCACGAGGGAATTTTGCTGGACTCGAGAGATTTCTTATAAGCAATGGGTCCGATGATTCTACAGCTTTGAAACTAGTGGAAAATAATTATAATCAGGTAAGTGGTCATTTTCCCCCCCTTGTAAATTAAGGCGGCATGTGGTGCATTTAGCAGCAGCCATGCCCCATGGTGGCTAGGGTCGCCTTCACCGCCATGTGCTTGACGCATTGCCTTTCGCGGGGTTTTTCGAGTTTCTACTTAAACGACACCCGATTTAAGTACCCGATCGTTTTTGGCTCATTTGCATAAGTTAGATTCAATACGAGAGAACATTGATTGTTTAACATCGGTGCAAATAATATTTGCATATCTGCAAATTGAAATAATGGTTTGTGTAGAACAACATTGTCAGCCTTAGCACTCGAGTTTTTGGTTAAAAACGTGTTCGAAATTAAAACGGTTCATAATTGAAATATTTTCTTACCTGTGACCTTACCTAAAGCTTCGGCATCGTCCTTGTGATAATTTACAAACTGAACATAAAAATACTTTTTTTTTCCTAAAAGAATATTTATGACCATGCTGTCGACCTTTGTACATTCAATGAACGAGATCGCCATTTTGTTGAGGCACGAACATGCTTTTGATTTAGGTGCGTGGCGCCGTGCGGGTTTTGTGGGCTTCCAGAGCACAAAAACGGCCTTAAAAAGTGGCTAGTTTTTGGCAGCCGTTACTGGAACGAGCCACAATATTGTAAACAGGACCGATTTAACCGATTGGTAGGCCTAAATCGGGGCAATGTTTTGACTGATCAGCTGGTAGATTGCATCATGTTTGTCTGGTTGCCCGCTCTCTCCCCCTTCCTGTCTGGCCGAAAATGCCTTTCAATCCCAGACGAGAAGTGTTTCGGTTAAATATACCTGCAAGGAGTAAAAACAAAAATCGAAAAAAATGCGAACTAAAAATAGTATCTCGATGTCTGTTAACCTGGTAGAAGTCTGGCTACCCAGTGCCGTGGC
Source organism: Lithobius niger (assembly GCA_023313725.1). Lineage (NCBI taxonomy): Eukaryota > Metazoa > Arthropoda > Chilopoda > Lithobiomorpha > Lithobiidae > Lithobius > Lithobius niger. Next base: position 33,072 of record JAHWFP010088431.1, on the reverse strand, counting down.
TCAGGTCAAAGTTCTGAAGCGGAGGTACAAATGGCTGTCATCTTTTTTTTTCAAAGTGGACGCCATTTTGCCTGGCGGAGCAAACACCTTGTTTCTGCCCGTTTTCCATTCAAATTCGCGTTTTGTGCGCTCGTTTCGTGTTTTTTGTGAGTAATTGTGATTCGCGTTTACGATTTTATTACATGAAGTCAGGTTTTTGTCGTGGTGTAGAGGGAATTCTCGCTAGACAGTATTGCGAACCCAGTCTAGCCAGAAGGGATGAGACGCCAAGTTTGCTGCGTCATCGGCAAGGCCAAATCAGATACGTGAATGGTGCTGAATGCGAGCTAGTTAGTTTGGGTCTCAGCCGACCTTGTGGTTGGCTGTTCCCGTTTGTAAGCATCTCCCCGCCTTCCTCGCTCAGCTGCGATGTAAACAAACCAACGTGACCGAAGCCCTAATGATTGCACCTCTGCAACCCTCATCTGCCCTGCAATTTTGGCGTTTTACAAGAAACCATAAGCCAGTTTTGGGATGAAATTTGTCCGGGTTAAGCAGTTCAAAAAGGTTAGCATTGGTTGTGAGGAGTATTGTTGCGTTACGACCTGACAAAACGAGGCCTATCTGCACATTCGAAAAAAAAACCAACCACACCAGTTAAAAGAGACGACGCAGATATATTTTTGGCCAAGGGGCGGTTGGTAGAAGCTGTTTTTGAACATTTTTGTCTGTTGCTTTTTACCGCCGACTTCTGTAAAATTTGGCGAAATTGTGTTTATCACGCAATCATTAGGCTGATGTTATTGTTATTTTCATCGAGTGCAGTAGTGTACCGCTTAAAAAGTAAGTTTTATTTTAACGGTTAACGTTGGACTATGTGAAATTCACTTGAACGATTTTGAATCACAACATTGTTTTGTTTTGTTATAGCCATTGTGTGCTGATTGTAACCCAAATCCAATGGTGCCGAGATTTCGACGAAAGCTAGCTACTAAATCTACAGCCACGTGAAGTCAACCAAGAGGTTAGTTTCAAGTTTGCCTACTATTTTGTAAAAGTAGTGACCCGAATTACTTCACAAATACAGCGTTGATGCTTGTTTACCAACTACACTATGGGATTTACGGGTAATAATTTACTGTTAGACAGCATTAACTAACATTTTTTCATTTACTGAATATTATATAATTTTCGTGTTAAGTAAATGTGACATTGTTTCTTTTGTTATGTATATACATTTCCGTTATTATTTTTGGCTTTAATCAGGAAGTCTTATGTAAGCTTTTGACATCAGACTGAAAGTGGTCTTGCTGTACTACAAAAATGATCAGTTAAATTATCCATGAAACAATTAGCATTTGAAATTATAGATTATTGTACAGTTAATGTCATTTTAATAATTAAGAGAGGTTATAATTATTAACTTCCAAGTGAAGCTACATTTCTCAATTAGTGTTGTTGGGGCTGTAGCAATACTACTGGTTATAACTGCCAAGTTTGAACATATTTATACGTTTGATATATATATTTTAGTGGTCCACTTTTATCCAAAAACTAGTAAATAGCAGAACTGACAATTTCAGTGCTTTTCCAATGTACTACACACGATGGAAAACCACAGAAATTGTGAATTGACTCTTAGTAAACAAAGTCATTATGGCGTTTTTAAAGTAGCAGAACTAGCTCAAATGTCTTAAATTTAGCATAACTAAATATGGAATGTTAGGCTAAGTATAGTTGAAAAAAAAAACAGTGTTCTGGCACTGAGGCCTAAAACATCAACGAGGGAGGCACCTTTTTTAACTTATAAAAAGTTCTAAATGCTTAATCTATTGAGTATTGAAAAAATCTCTATGATTAAACATATCATGGAAAACTATCAACTTCTGTAATACAACTTCTACTCAATTATCGTTCACTTTCACACAGACATTGACAATGTCTTGCATGTCGTGTAGAGGAAGCATGAACATGTAGGAAGGGTTGTTTAAAATAACAGCGAGGTACAACTTCCTATGGTTGTTTTTATGATCTTGTCAGTTAACAAATGATGGAAGTTCTTTACGGTGAAAAATTACAATATTTTCCGAGACTTTATGTCCAACTTGATTAACACTCATCTTCACCAAGTTAAGATATTAGATCTTTTAAAACTCGATCTCACAATATCTTGCGAATTTTCGACAGCTTTAGCAAGTTTGGTGGTATAACTGCTTCACATCTGTCTTCTTCGGGCACTAAGTTTCAGTCCGTTCTCCGTCTCCAACTACCATTAGCCATTTAATAAGCAGAGAGGTTAGCGCTCACCTAGAAACGCATTGGAACAAGCAACATCGTAAATACGAGAGGCTACAGAAGGCGCCGTTTTTCAAAACACAAAATGGAGACGGAGAACGGACTGAAACTTAGTGCCCGAAGAAGACAGATGTGAAGCAGTTATACCACCAAACTTGCTAAAGCTGTCGAAAATTCGCAAGATATTGTGAGATCGAGTTTTAAAAGATCTAATATCTTAACTGGGTGAAGATGAGTGTTAATCAAGTTGGACATAAAGTCTCGGAAAATATGATCTTGTCCTACTGACAGAGCATGTCGAAGTGCTTTTCGTAGTAAATGGCCATACCTGGTTTTGAAATATGTTGATTTCGCCTTTTAAATATTTTAGTTTGGTGGATGCATCTACAGGACGGCTAATCTGGAGCACCCACACCCCCAACGGTCTCAAAACTCTGACACCAGCCTACTAAGCGGTAGGCTGAGAGATTTGATCTTACTCGTGGCTACCATACGGCAAACGTCACCACTCCTGGGCCTGCAAGAGGAAGGTATGTCAACTTTGTTTATTAAAAATGTTACAATTGGTTATAGTGTATTTGCAGACATTTTACAATCACAAATGCAAACAAAAAAACAAATGAGCCTGAAGGGCAACCCTTCTCAGTGTCGGTCCCCAAACTGCGAGTAAAAATCTTGGGTTGAAGAGCAGTTTAGTCCTAGTCGCCCATGTGGCGACCAGGAATTTCAGTATGAATCGATGCTCCCACCAAATACGAAAGAGCTGGCCAAATTTTAGCTAATTCTTAAAATGGTGTGCAATTATTTTTATTTACTCAATAACTAATACAAACCTTTTTCTTTTGACAGTTTGACAGTTTATTTAAAATAAATGAGACACCTTTTAAGGATTTGTTTTATTAAGTTCCAATTTTAATGTTTACTTTCGTGCCAGTACACTCCCATTAAGACATCCAAGAAGTGTTTGTTTGGCAGGGACTTCGTCGCAAAATTTAATTTTCTTTTCGTCAAGCTGGCCCGCTCTACGCGCTGAAGTAGCATACGGTGTGAGTAGAAATTGATCCATTTGTACACCCTATTTTCCTCTAGCATGATATGCCCAATAAATACAGATTTTTTTAATTAATTTTCTAGTTGTCGAAAAAATATCAACTACCTGTAAATGCTTGCATTTAGTTCCTGTAATGCTGTTTTCCCTGGAGCCATTAAGCCTCAATTCCCCACCCCGGAGGTTTCAAAACTCAGATTTGCCCAGCTTCGCAACTCATCTACACCGCGCACACCCTCCATAAATGGTGCCATAGCAATAGACAACCATCTCTTTTCCTCCAGCCTATGGCTTATCCGGTTGGTGCTGCTGTCCCTGCTTCATCCCTGACCGAAGGATCTGAAAGCATCAAGCTAGTCCACCATTAAAGAGCTTTCACCGCATGATACACAACCTTGAAGCTTTCTCCACTACTGCTTTCAACGAAACAAGCTGTCCCCTCAAATGTATAGATTCCACCACACAAAACTTTCACGCACTTTAACTCGATCAAGTTCCAGCCAGGAATCTCACATGAAACCCCGTCTCCAACTAGACCTGTGGCGGCCCCCCCCACCCCCCCGATCATCGTTGCAGCCTGCTGTACCTCTTCAACCTTCGTTGTATGTAGCTCTTTCGAACCTTCATCTTTTTCAGCCAGCTGATCTTTGCCAGCCAATATACAGCTCTTCCAAGCCTTTTTCTTTGCGGCCTTCCGTCCTTCTCTGAACTTCATTGGCAGCTTGCCGAATCTTTACCTAATGCTACCTGCTGTTACTGCCGACCTTCTTTCCAGCTTTGAAGCTTGCTGTCCTTCAACAGCCCAACTCACAGCTCCTCAAGCATTGTCCACAACTGCCTTCTGCCCCTCACCAGCCTTCATGTATTGCTTTGCAAATTTCGCCCGTGGCTGCTCTCTCGGATCTGCGCCCTTCAGCGGGACTTTCACCCTTTTGAAACTTCGCCCTTAGGGATCCGCTGTCCCTCGAAAACCTCCCATGGCAGCGCTGTAAACCTTCGCCCATCGCTGCAGCCTTTTGAACCTGCTTAACAGCCAGCACATGATTACTGCCTCATCCTTCATTCTTTCTCCATTGGCCGTCCTTCATCAACCTTCTCGGGCAACGCTGCTCCTTGCGCCGTCTCTACCTGCAATCCCACAGTGACCTTTCTGGAATCCCCTTTGGCCCTACATCTCCCCCCAGTCTGCCATCCCTCATCAGCCAGAGTTGCAACTCTTCACGCCCTTGTCCTTCACTGCTTCACCCTTCACCAGTCAACATTGGCAGCTAGCTCTACTTGCCTTCACCCGGCGCTGCCTGTTCTCCTTTGCCATCTTCGTCTGCTTCTTTTTCCGGAGGTTGCTGTCAACTCGGACTGAAGCTTTCGCCTTAAGATGCTTTGTCACAATGAAGACACTGTTCATCGTCTACCTGATGCTGTCCTCCACAACATCTACCATGCTCCCGCCAACATATTGAAAGATTGCAAAACCGTCATGTGATCTGCACTCACCGCCCAACTGGCGCCTCACCACAGCTTCAACATTTTTTCACACCACATTAATCTCGCTTCCTTCACCCGAAAGATACCTCGTCTTTCGACCGAAAGAAACCTCAAGTTTTAAACAAATTCCTCTTTTTCGCCGATTGAATCTCCTACGATCCGCAGGTGAACCAATGTGCTGTGTTCGGACGACACGAAGCATGAAAGACTTCCATGGACTGGCTCACCGATTCTCCTACACACGTGGAAGAACCCAACCCGAATATCTACCCGTCATCATCTCTAAAGACATCTACGGCACAACGGTGTGTCTCCTGTCGCACACCAGTCGCTGACCTAACCATCCTGTTCCAACACATCATCCCGTCATAAGTCCCTCACCGCTGGCCATCTGAAACTCTTCAGAACTACCGGCCATCTAGACCACTTCTTCAGGATCACAAGACATGACATCATCTGGGACTCTCAATCAACACCTGCATTCACCCCTATTTCCAAATCACCGTCACCTCACCGATGGCTCAACCGCTGCATGCACCTTGTTTGCGACTACTGCAACCTCATTCAGTTTGTAACCCGACTAAGAGTTTTGGCCTCATCCCTACGGATCAACCCTCACCAGGAATCAACTTTCGTCATCCTCAACACGACCCACAGCTAGAGATGGACGATAATGAAATTTCCACTACACAATTATTGCAGCACCTTGATACGAGGTATTTCTAAAAGTGTAGGCCAAGCTGTCTTACTTTGATCAATTGGTCATAACAACTCTATTCCTACAGTAAGCCTACTTACTATTATGTTTAGGCCTAAATGCACATACATAATAGGCCTAGTTAGTGTCTTGTTAACACAAAATTATGAAAAATATTATTCTTATTTATTCAAAATAATTAAATACTTTCAAATATTTTAAGTATTTGAAATATCGTACAAGCCACGCTCGCCAGATAAGCTACGCCCACAAAGAAAGACATTACCTAAAAAAAACAGTGTATGCAATCCGAAACATTTTCTGCACAGTTAAGTGACTTGTTAAAATGTTAAAATGTTGATATTAATTGATCAATAGACAAGCACTTTATGTTGAACTATTAGTCCCGTTAAAGTCAGCAGTGAGGAGCAATTTTTCATATCCAGTTTGAGGCCATGATTGTTGAAAAATGTAGATTAGATGGTTTATTAGAAATAACTTCAGGACGGTTGCAACTAGACACTTGCACCATTGGACAGCTAGCGAAAATACGATTAAAATGATGTATGTGAACGTCAAAATTGGTCAATATTAGCGAAATTGTCGACAACTATGGAGAAACAGCCGAAATGATCTCAAAGCTGCGATGATCGCGAAACACAAAAATTATTGCGATAACACTATCGCTTGTGTTGTCTATCGCAATATCGCCCATCCCTACCCACAACTTAAATCATTCCAACTCATGAATTTTTCAAGTCTCTCACTCGCAACTTGTCCATCGTTGCTCATGCCTCAGCCTGATTCAAGCCTACATCAAGTATTGACATGATTTCTTCTTCCGCAATTCGTTCTCCATGAATTTGCCTCCCTGTTTGATTTATCTTCATCCACCCATCAATCCTCTCCAACCCAAATTTATCAAGACACACTTAACTTTAATCCGTTTTCTTCCGGCTCATCTGACGTTCCACTTCCATTGCAATACTTTGGGCCTCCTTCCCCATGTGCACCGATATCTGCATTCTAACAACCAGTTCTCTTAATGTAAGTCAACTTTCTTCCTAACCCTAGGCTCTTTCTGCGCAGCACATTGAAATTTGCGGAGTATCCTTCTCCTTGGGAACCTGTTATGTGGTGCCCTCCACCATAAGTGACGAGGTCTTCTGTAAATGCTAGAATGTACAGGTAGTGGATATTTCCGGAACGGCAACTAGAAAGCCCAATTTTTCGGGGAGGTCGAAGTTGTTTCTGTTGCCTATCTAAAATATACACTACCTGTACCCACCCAACCTACCCTTTTGAGTCGCCACCATGACAAATCGTGAGGTAAAGCTGTGGTTGTCCACTGTTGTGGCTCCATTTATGGAGGGTCTGCACGGCGCATGCGCAGATGGATTGCTGGGCGGATCTATTTCTAAACCTCCAGGGAAAACAACATTCCAGGAACTGAATGCAAGAATTTACAGGTAGTGTATATTTTCGACATGCAATAGAAACCAATTTTCACTTCCCTGGAAAAATTGGGCTTTTTGATGGCGAGTGGAATTTAAGAGCAACTGGCCGAGTGGCGAGTGATTCCCGAGTGACATTCGGAAGGGTTGCAGAAGAAGACTTAACGTGTTGGGCTATCGCAACAACACTGGGGAAGCCAATTATTAATAACTTTTGTAAATGTAAGCATGAATTCAATGATTTCTCTAATCCAAAGTCCTCAAAGCTTGTTGGGAGATAAAACAATGCACTGGATCAATTTATCTCAAAAAAATGAGTGTGTCTGTATCGTACACGCTTACGATAAGGTAAGTGTATTTGCCTTTGCTTCCTTTGGGAATTTCCGTGCTGTTTCATCAGGAGGAATGTTCTGAAGGATTGCTCTCAGCTGGTGTTTTGGATGGCAGGAGTTGAAGGATAATGCTCGCCCGCTGTGACATGGTTTCTGGTAAGGTTTAACCTGCACACCTTAATTCCTGGTTAGACACCCTGCCTTTCCTCGACGTACGCCTCATCAGGAATTCAGGAGGAGTAGAGTTTAAACCTTACCAGAAACCACGTCACAGCGGCAAAGCAGTACCCTTCAACTCCTGCCATTAAAAGCACCAGCTTAGAGCGATCCTTCAGATTGAGTTGAAGCAAATAGAACATTCCTCCTCGGTTATCCGGGTCGACAAGAAGGATCAGAAAGCATGGTGCAAATTTCTTTTGTCAATAGGGATGGATTGGTAACCGAAACTGAATTTTCGGTTTTTACTGAAAACCGTAACCGATTTTGTATCGGTTTTTTGTACGGTGTTCGAAAAATCAAAAATTTATTTGTTGTTTTAAATAATTAACATTTTCTACGTATAAATGGCAGAAAAGGTCCTACTCGTTGAAATGAAAATGGAGAAAAGTGGTGCCACAGCTGCTGAAAGTGAAATAAGTGAGAAGCTAGCAATACTACTGTTAACACCGGTTTTTCTAGTTTTGAAATATCTGGTTGGGGTGGATGGTGGCAAAAACCGAAACCAGAACCAAAGATATGTGTTGCTACCATCACTACCCACACACCTTGACAAGAACAACAACTTGCCTCCCACACCAGGTCGAGCCTGCGATCTCTCCTGAGTGGACACGGATACTACACCCCCCCCCAAAAAAAAATAGCACTTATCTCTACAAACGTATAGGGAAACCTGTGAACGATGCTCTTTGATGGGTGGAATGGAATTGCCCTGCATAGTGATGTTAACACATTCGAGTGGCAGGCGCTGTGCTTTCCAGGCTTCTGAATGCAATTTGTTTCATTTTGTAGTATTAAGTTGCTTAAAAATTCCACGGAGTTTGAGTAAATTAATCATTCTTCTGCATGCCATGACAGTTTGATACTTACTTTGGTCAAAACGAAGACCAGTTTTTTATGTATCACTTTGATGATGGCATGAAATTTCTGAGGTTCCAGGCAGGGTTCAGACAGAACCTGGAAAGCTCAGGGAAATTTAAAAAAATGCATTACCTAACAGATCAAAAACAAAATCCCAGGCTAGTATCAAATATTTTAATTTGTACTTTAATATATGTTCAAGTATTTTAGATATTACTTCAATAAACCAAATCTTAGGCAGGTACCAATATCTGTGATAAAAATGCATTTCGTCCCGTGTGCACTAGTTTCTAAACGGCTATTATCTGGGATGTGGATTATTTTCGTACGAATATTAATGAAAATATTAGCTACTGCCAGTTTCCCTAACTAAATATGTTGGAAACACCTGGAAATGACAGGGAAATTGAGAATTTAAAAATTGTGTGAACCCTGCCAGGGCTCTCCTTCCTGGAGCCCTGTGGATATGTGCAAATTGTAACTTTGTCAGAACCACTATTGAGATTTAAACCAGTTCTTCACCGAGGATACCAGTGATCTACAGTATGTTAAGAGTTCTGAAGTAGTCCAACTTTTACAGAAATCCGTTAAGATATCCACAAATCGGGAGAGACTCGTACACATGGCCTTCCTCTGTCGCTGAAATTTTTACGAATGCAGTTATTACACGGAGGGAACAAATATGGGTGCAGGCCTTCCAGTAGTCCTTAAATATTTCCATTTTTACCGATATTCCTAAAACAAAAATGCAAGCGCCTTGCTAATAATTTCACATGCGATGATTAGCGCAGGCACTGAAAGATGACAGTAATGAAATACACTTCGTTGTCGGGAAAGGTGTTAAAAAAATGATATGGAAAGAACACTTATCTGCTGTGATGAAGTGTTGGAAAAAGGTTAATTCCTTATGACAGTGAAAATATACGCCATCATAATAAAATAAAAATGTTCCTAACATTTGTTAGGCCACGAAAAAAATATTGATTGGTTCTCGGGCCCTGCCGGGTGGTTCGATTTGCCCCCGGTTATCGCTTTTTATTACTAAAATAGTACTAGGAAATTTATTACTAAATTTATTACTAAATTTATTACTAGGAATAGTAGTGTTGAAAATAAGTATTATTTAACTAGACTTAACCACTCGCGGCTCTGTAAAAATTAAAATCCAAGTGTTTGTTACAGTTAAAAACAGACTCAAGTTACAGTTGAATTTGAATTTCACAGTAGTTCTATTAACAATGTTTTTAGAGACTCAAGTTACTTCCAATAAAATATAAAATAAAATAAAAAGCCTGGTGACCTGGTTACTATCAGAATAAAAATGCCCGAGAACCAAACATATTTCTTTTCACAGCCTTATGAAATTTTCTTGGCCTGTGGGTGCCAGTTTTGCAAACTTAGGCTGAAGGCTGCTACCTCGGGCCCCAAACCTGCACAACACAGTTGGCCATAGGTACAGAAGCTCCATGTCTTTGATGACAATAAGTTTAGCAAAGCACCACCACCTTATTTTGCATTTTACCATTTGTAAGGGCATCTTGTTCAAGAATTTGAAAAAATTGTGCTCAATCTCAAAACAAACAGAATACTCTACCATATTCTGCAAATTTTCGACAGTTCTTTTTAGTACGTAGATGGCACACACGTAAACTGTCTTGCGCTTGGTTTCGAACACAGCGGTCGTAGCCTCCTAGATTTTGCGGCCTCCTTCCATCTGCTCATAGGCGGTCGCTCAGGTCGTCACGCACGATATTTTTGATGGTTGGGTTTGACGGTGCTTGGATGTTCATTAGCCTTTCATTGTTGCTCAGATGAGTTTGGATTGCCAACGATTCAAGCTCTCTCAGATGCCTGTCTCTCTCTGAAATAGACTAATAGGAGTTGTGGTGCCTTCTCAGTCAATCTTATGTTGGGTGCTCATGTGGTGCACTGCCACACAGTTTTCTTCCCTCATGCTCCTGGTGTCAGCTATATGTTGCTTTACTCGGTTCTCACTCTTCTCCCACATAATCGGCGTCGCATTCACCACCTGGTACCAATATGTGGGTAATCTTTGGAAGCAGGAGTTTGACGTACTATTGACAGTGAATGGTTAAGGTGCAATTGATTATCTGGCTTATTTTAAACCCACTGCCACAACATCGAATTTTGTTTACATCAGGTCACCCAAAGTCACAACTGTTGCAGATTGCAAAAAATGAATTCAGACGTGTAGCACTGCATGACGAAGGTTTTGGCGCAGGGGAACCTCCAGAAAGTCAAAGGTATATTTGTTGCACTAGGATATCCATCCGGTGTACTGAGTCGGATGCTGAGAGAAGCTCAAGCTGAAATCGGCAGGAAATAGAGACAGTGACCAGTGGGAGAGAAATGCGAGAAAAATAAGAAAGAAAAAAGGAAAACACCAAGGCTGGGACGTGAAAGCCTCCAGTGGATGTTAAAGAAGCAGGAGTTTGAATCTTACCTGAGGTGTGGGAAAGGCATAAAAAGTAGACTGCTCAAGAGTCAGCGCAAGGTGGTGAGGGTGAAAAAGGCAGTGAATGGAAGGGCCTAGGAGACAGGGGAAGTAGATTTGGCCAAAATCGTGAACACCGCGGAGGCAGTATATCGGGTGCCATGTGGTGAATGTGACGCCGTTTATGTGGGAGAAAGGAGTGAGATCGAGTAAAGCAACATATGGCTGACACCAGGAGCAAGAGGGAAGAAAAGGGTGTGGCAGTGCACCACATGAGCACCCAACATAAGATTGACTGAGAAGGCACCACAACTCTTAAGTCTAATTTAAAGAGACGGGCATCTGAGAAAGCTTGAATCGTTGGCAATCCAAACTCATCTGAGCAACAATGAAAGGCTAATGAACATTCTAGGCTAAGACCGCCGTGTTCCAAGCCAAAGAAGAAAAGCAAGTACAACGCCTGACGAAGACAGTTGATGTGTGTTCCATCTACGTACTAAAAAGAAATGTCGAAAATTTGTGGAATACGGTAGAGTATATTGTTTGTTTTGAGATTGAGCGTAATTTTTTCAAATTCTTGAACAAGATAGTGGAATGAACTCTCACAGTAGTTTTCAAAACTTTCGTTATTTGTAAGGCCTTCCATGCCAATTGAATAAAGCCTCTGCTGGCAGCTTTTGTTTATATATCATTTCAAATTTATTTTCTTCACAGCGCGTTCAGAAATCTTGGAAACGGTTGCATGGCAGTGTGAAAAGTTAATATTACTATTACAGTACCTACCAAGGTCTCATTGTAATAAGTTTTGTTCAGATTAGCTTCCCCGTTTTTCATGGCAGTGACTGCAGTCAGCACGAGACATTAATTTGGCGTTACTCTGTCTGGCCAAGATTGCCAGTATTTGGCACGACAGTGTATAACGTGGGTATTATGTACATACTGAATTGGTATATCTGGATGGGCAAGCTTGCCGCAGTCTGATTCAATGCACCCACCTTTTTTGTCTGCGAATTGTGCAGTAGGCTATTGCTTGTTATTGTCAGGTAGTTTTTTTACTTGTCCTAAGAGAGACTGGGAACAGATCCATATCTGGGATATAACTAACTTGAAATCCAAACGGCCAACGGTGGCGAAATTCAAACATAAAACTCTAGCATGTAGTCGTATTTTTGTGCGTGCTCGTACACTTTTTGCCTGATGAAGGTAGTGGATGTTCTCTGTAAGCATATTATACTACCGAAAATTCGCTAAACCAATCATTGTTTTAGGTTGTTTCTTTTCTGGCAGAGCGTTAATCCTCTTTTCACAAATCCATTCAGGCGAAATGGTACGAACTCTGTAACATAACCTCTTCACCGAATTATATTATTGCAAACAATGTTTAAACATTACGTAGCAACACACCTGGTAAACTAATTCTACATGGCAACTAATTTTAATGTCTACTGGCCAATCCTGGTGTAGTGTTTTAATTACCTGTGCATGTAGTTTTATTTCTGTAACCTACTTACATCACAGGAAAAATCAAACTGAAGTGAATAAAACTGCAAGGATATACAATGTAATGCTGGGACTGTCACCTGAAAGTACACACAATAAATTACTGTAGATTAATTGCTGTCATGGTTCATTTAAAGGAAACAATTGGACACAATTACCCTGAAAATCCTCAAAATTGGATCGCTTCTTACCGGCGTGGCTGTACCAGAGGTTGACTCGAAAGTTAAACACCTTCCACTCGTTTAAATTCGTATTTGAACTTATGAATCAACCTCTGCCAAAGCCCTCGGCTTTTACGGTTTACTGGGGATGGGGGGGAAGCCCTGGGATCTGAGAAACGGGTTAACTTCTGAGGTGAGAATGGGTATCTGCACTGGTGTTTTAGAATGAACATGGAATTTTGCCCGTGTCCGAGTGGCTACCTGAGGGTTTCTTTTTTAATTTTAATTTACTTAAAAACAGATTAAAATTTGGATAAACACAATAACCTACACTTTACAATATAATTATAACACTTGTCACCAACTAGTCTTCAACACTGTCCTTATTTAAATTTTCGAAGAGTTGGACCTCTCTTCTTCAGAAAATCATGAAAAAATTGAAAAAGCTTGTAGTTTACATAACAAGAGTTGTCGGTTTTGTTCTTGAATTCAAACTACCAACGCGCAGCAACCCCCACTACACGTATCCATATTTCTGTAGACATTCACTTGAGGCATAAGTTTGTATTATCGTGTATTTGGAGTAGAATTCGTGCTTTATTCACTCCAGGACAATGCAGTTCTGAACGCTCTCGAAGTGGTGAGAGACGTAGCCTATTTCAGTTGGCCTTTACATGAGACACTGGTAGATGAGTCTGTGACGCAGACTGAAAGAAAAAAAACATACTCTAATGCTCAACGTTGGAAATTACAAAAAAAAAAAAAATCACCTTTTGATACCAATAGAAACAGGGTGGCCATTCTACCTGGAAAACCAGGAAAATTCAGGGAATTTATCAAGTCTAGAAAAATTTAGGGAATTTAATACATATGTACAGAGATTCGGGGAATATGAAGTTTCCCAAAAGTTTCTTTCACCTGTAAAGAATAGCTAATTCGGATTAAAATTTTTACTTTTGAAACTTAAAACTTTATTTCAATTTAAACTACTAGTCCTTTTTGTTTCATTTCTGATAAGATGAACACTCATTAGGCCTAAGTGCGTTTCTAGTTTTGTTCAGATTATGCCCTTTTCCTACTCTTTTCTTTAATACCACTTAGGGTAGTGTAATTTTTGAATTAGCTAAGCAATGCGATACAGTTATTGCAATTTGAGTGACATGTGAAACAATTTTTTTTAGTTCTGTAATGCACCATCCTTCGACTAAAAAAAGAAAGTAAAAAAAACGGGAAAAAGTGTCAGTATTGGTCTGGAAAACCTGGAAAAATGAGGGAATTTCATCTAGAACATTTGAACACCACCCTGAGAAAGTTCATAACAGTTGGCGCTGGCACCTTGACCTACTAGGGGGCTTAACACTTTGATCATGATGCGAGTCGGAAAATCTTCCGGTCTTTGGCATTCACACGAAAATCCGGTGGAGTCGCCTTCTACCAGAAATAGCTGCCCCTTGCTAATGTGGGCACATCACCCTGTCCAACAGCGGCTGCGACGTATAATAACACGATCTTACATGAGTGAGTATAGAAAGCCTTGTGTAGATAGAGGGCTAGGGCTCTGTATAGATTTTGTGAAGATTCTCTAAGATTCCAGTGTAGGAAAAATTGTCGCATCCTAGGTATTTTAACTTCAAACACTTGGACTAGCCGTGAAAATCGCTGTACTATTCACCGCTTTTGTTCTTCTTGAAAAGGTTAGCTCGAAATTGATTATGGAGCTATAGTGGAAAGGCTGCTCCAAAAACCTCGCATGTTCGTTTGGGCTACACGGACTCTTACTTACACCATCCGTTCCACTTCTGCCATTTCTGCTCGTAAACCTTCCGAGTGGACGTGGAATGGCAGTTCAGAAGCCTTTCTATGACCCTGAGTGGTGAAGCCCAATCGTGAAGGTGCAGAATTTGTGTGCAGTGTCTTCCCTTTGTGTTGCGACAAAGGAGTCCTTCCTGGTGGGCATCTGGATTCGACCCAGATGCAGAGCTCAGTGGTCCAGAATGGTGCAACCAGAACAATCCTTGGGTTACCGATTTTGTTGAAAATCATTCGTGAAAGGGTGGGAACAGCCCTACATCCCTTCCCAAGATAGCCTGCGACTGTCGGTTGCCCACACCTGTTCGTTCGGTGTACCCCATTCGTGAAAAATAATGCTGAAAACTTGAGCAAAGCTACATTTCACCGTTGGCTGGAGGACTTTAATTCATTCCTATGTATACGTGCTATGTATGCTAAGAAAGCAACCCTTTCCAGTGTCATTCGCCGTTCTCTATTTGACGAATAAAAACCAACAATTGGTGGCTTTGATTTTAATCCCATTCGTCAAAACTGACTAGCAGCACAGGCCGATATTTCAAGAACCGATAAGTATTATGATTATACCTGCGACAATACTGGGGTTAAATCGAATTATACAATGCATAACATTTGGACAACCATGTACCATACCAGAAATATTGGCAATTATTGCTTTTTGAGGTCGACCAGCTGTGTCTACTACTTCTGGATTAACATTCAAGAGGGTTGTAAGAAAAGATTGCGTTCAACTTTTCTTTTAAAGTTATGGTATTGCTAGTTTCCAAAAAAAACTTAAACCCTTATTTCAAATTTAGCACCAGTTTTCTCCCTCCGTAGCCTACTTGGTACTAGTTTTCATGTGGGCTTTCCCCTCGTACTGCTTTAAGCGTTTTCGACCACAGGAGCATATTGACGTAGCGCGAAAACGGACATTTCGCATTATGGCAGCAATGAAAGCTGTACATTGGTAGTTGCAACTGTTCAGCCAACCTTCACGAATGTGAATTGTGTGGCACTCGCCATTTGGCCAGTATCTATTAAAATCCACTCGCCATTGTTTATTACTTACTCACCACGTAGAAATAGTATTAGTGGGTGTGTTGCTACTTAATGTTTAAACATTGTTTTAAATTATCTTAACTCTTCAATTAGGTAAAGAAGCTAGTAACAATACAGCATGTTTAGTTGGATAGCCCTTGTAAATCTGCACGCAACGACGCGAACTGCTTGTTTCTAGCTAGTACGGTTCCCGAGATATGAAAATTTCAGCATTAGTCAGTCGCCAGCTGCTGAATTTCCCTCACCATTTGGCGAGTGGCGACCGACATTGGTGAAGGTTGTGTGCAGCTGCCCGCAGAACATTCTGCCACCATCTCCACGTAACATCTTCGCGCAGTTTGATGCAGCACAATATGCACGGTTTATGTTACGCACTATTACATCACACTTACAAAATTAAACGCTTAAACTTGTAAATGGGACTGGAAAGTTGAAACACTTTCCAAAGCAACACGAAGATCTACCCCAGCTCTAAGGCTTTACCCTTACCCGAAAGGGGTTTTTCTTCTGTTGACTACGTTGTGGCTTGCCTTGTTGAGATAGCTGTCGAGACTCCTCTCCCTGTTTATAGGCCTTACCTGTGGGGTTGTGGAAAAAATGCCTCTGGTTCAGTTTAAGGGAATCCACGAAAATTGTCATGATCCCTCCCTCTATCTTGGTGCGCTGATTGGGGGGGGGGCTTGTCTTTTGTTTCAGGTCAGGTGTCATGGTGACCTGCTGATGCCTGGTGGTGTCCCAGCTGATGCCTGTCTGTAAAACAGAGTTGAACAATCCACTGTGTGCGACTAAAAATCTGAAGCCTTCGTCAGGCATGAAGGTTGGAGCGTTCTCAAATTGTGCGATGCCTCCGCCTTTTTGCAGGTCCGAATGGTACTCTTAAGGCTGGTGCCAAGTACACCAGGACTGCTAAACAGCTTATTATACCAGTTTATTGGTATGAGAATATTCTGCTTTTTGAGGCTCCCGCATTGACTACCGTGAACGCAAAATTTCTTTTGGAACATCGAGGGGATGGGCTTGCCTTATGGAACCACCCTCGCAGACTAGGGGAGGTGTAGTGGGGCCCTAGGTTTTCCACCTGCATTTGCAAACTTTATTCTGGGGAGTTGAGGTCCAGGATTAAGCAGCCTTTACAGTAAAACTATGAAGAAAGTGGTAAACCATACCAACAACATGCTCCCATTCCAACCTATCACCATAATTCTTGCTCAGATCGTGTATCTTTATCTTTGTATGTACATGGGTCCTGGTTCTTGACAAATGACTGCTATCAGCGACTACAAACTACCTGCTGGGGCCACGTTACCTACTACTGCGATTCAACTGATGACTGCCAAGCTGCAACTCAAGCATAGAGGCAAGGTTACTCCTAACCTGAGGCAACGACTGCCTATGTGTTTGCGTCGGTTGACTACTCTCAGGAAAGTGGGGTGTGGTTCTGTGCAATGGCGACATACTTTGTGTTTCCACGACGCCTGGAATAGAGCTAAGATCTCAAATTGAGACTCGTTAAATTCAATTGAATTGAACGAGTCTCAATTCAATTGGGGGCTACCCTTTCCAACCGTAGAAATATTCACCGTTGCATACCATTTTCTTCTAGAAGTAGGCATACGTTCAACACTCACATGGGTGGTTACAGAGGACATTTTACTGGGTCCCCTGCTGGTGGAGGGGTGCCCGAGTGGGTGTGTAGGTGAGACAAAAAAAACAGTTAGCGTTCACATCAAAGAACACTTAAAAGTTACCATCCGCGGAAGACTCAGTGCGGTTGCCCTCCATGTCATGAAAACCAAGCATTAAATCAATTGGAATGGCACGAGGGTAAGGGCAACGAGACCTTCTCGCTCGCCGAAAGCTATTTGCTAGGCAACCGTTATTTATTTACGATTAATTTCCCGTTTCTATTAAATGAATGCAGTAATAGACAAATTAAATGTATTATAAATAACACGGATAAAGAACAAAGTACAACAGTCATTTTAAACATTGCTACAACATTGTTGCCATTTCACGCTATTTCCAAAATTTGCTATTCTCGCTGGAAAAACAGCTCATAGCAGTGATCTAACGACGGTAGAATAAATAGCTACTCGCAGCGAGAATTCAAAATCCAACATGGCGTGTATTTAGTAGTTATCGAATCGAAGACAAACCTTCGAATGCCGGTATTCAGGCCTCTGTCCGTCGTCGTGTACTGCAGTAAAAATTGTTTTCTTGTCATAATTCATGTTGTCATGTTGCACGCATCGTACGTCGTGTCGCGAGGCACGGAAAATTTGCCTCCACGTTGTTGCCATGGTTACTACGTATAGACAACTCGAAAGTCGCATTCTCCGACAAAGGCGAGAAGCAACCAACAGATTTAGTATTGACCAAGTAAAAGCTAGTAAGCGAGAAATTTGTCCTTGCGTAAATGCGCCCTAACGAAGGACACCTCCAAGCACTTGAGCACTGGCAATCCACAAGATGAGTGGAAACGTCTCCTTCCTTTCCCCGACGTTCATGAAGGCAATGAATCTGACAACCAGTAAACCTCCACCAGCGGAACAAAGCCTACTGCGAAACGAGAAATTCAAATTTGTGCGGTTGAAAGACGTTGGTTATGTGGAGGTAACAGTGTTCGTAGAGAATAATCAAAAATTTGCCAGTAGAAGTTAAGTAAACTAACAGTTTTGGCAAAGCGTGAACTGGACACTGAAAGGGATATACCTCCCAGCGCAATTTTTCTCGATCCTCCACATCAAGTACGGTCCCAAAGGTCTATTTACTTACCATTAGTCTTTCCTTTGCTAAAAATCCGTTTTAAAATGTGGCATCTAGGAGATTTTCTGTTGAATATTGTTAACTATATGTAAGAACGGTCCGTTCCTATATGATCCTCTGCGTGCCTACAATGGCCTTGGAAGTTTTATCTGTGTGTGCCCAGTACTAATTTTAATCGTTTGCTAATAATTACTATGAGATCAAAATTCTAAAAGACAAATGCAGTAAAAATTAAAATTAATTATTCCAATAGATCGCCGAAGCAAAATTATAAGACACTTAGCTAGAAAATTGTAAATTGTTATTTTAAAATATGAGAATCATTCCGGTTTGAGACGACACAATGTGTTCACGCTGGCTTGTCTGTTAGGCGCAATGCCAACTGAGATATCTGCGTTTTTTGCTGCGAGGAACGAAGCTACTGACTCAGTTAACCTTGACTGAAGTAAATACGCGGATGCGATCGGCGCGTAGCTGTTAAAAGGTAAGCGGTATGTTGCTTTAAGTAATTTTATTAAAAACGTGAAAATGGCAGAATTATCGATGTTTACGATGATTATTTAAATTAAAAAATATCAATTTTTAACCGTATACATTTTAGTAAGTAAAGTCAAACTTCAATCATATAACACTTTTTACAGCGCTCTTGATGTTGCTAGTGGGTGGGATAACTTACGAATTACTGACCGATTGTCCGTTAATTTTTGTTTTTCTACTGCCGTAAGAATAATAATATAATTAGTTTAACCACACAACAGTAGTTCGAAGCTGGAAGGGCAAATACAACCACTGACACCAATCCTAAACTAAACTTCCATGTGTCATTACGAACCTATTGATGTCATCACAACACCAACAGTTCTACGCACAAATTTGGTGAAAGACAGCAATTTTAACCTACGTTTAAAGCCAACGACAGTGTTAGACCCAACAACCCCCTCAGTAAAGGAATTCCAAGCCGGCACAACCCGAAGAGAAAATAAAAATCTACGGCAGTCCAGGTTGGATCCCAAAAGACGTAGCTTAAGTGAGTGTCCTCTAGTCGATGCCACATTAAAGCTCAAACAACGGGATATCCAAGGTGACAAAACCCCTCAGAATTTTGAAAGTCTGGACCAAATGCGCAATTAATCAAAGTTCCAATGGCTCCAGGTTGAATTTTCTTAATAGTTCTTTCGAAGGAAGCTACAAACGGTAAACCAGTCCACAGTGTATGGGTTTTGTCGCTCACTAGAATCAGAAAACCTACCTTTTCTTAAACACCTAATCTAGGTTACGGTATCAGTGGCTCACCGCCCGTTCCGTTATCCTGCCATTTTAACGTGGTGAAACTTTTTATTTATTTATTTATTCATAACTATTTAAGTTGTGTGGCAATGTTAGGTTTTGTCTCCCAACATGAAAGGTAGAACATTTTAGTTGCCGACAGTGGTAGCTGCCAAATCGCCGCCCATTCTGATCACGATTAAGCTCCAGGGATAAGGCGCTGCTATCAAGTGTATTACCCAACTTCAAATCATCAGCGAATTTGAGATTCTGAATACCAGGTGTGATGCGATGGAGATCATTTACATAAATCACGAACTGGGGCCCCAACGCTGAACCCTGTGGAACTCCACTGATTACATCAACCCAGGAAGATAAGGTATCCAATTTGGACCCTCTGAGCAGCCACTAATAAAAGCCGTTATCCATTTCAATCTAATGTGCACAACCGATTCGAAGGCCTTCATAAAATCAAAATATATTACATCGGAGGGAACCCCAATATCAAGTGCACTCGTCCATGCATCCAAGGATATTAGCAGTTGACGAGTCGACCTACGTGGCATAAAGCCGAATTGGTCACTAAGAATCACATTATTACACAAAACACTATCCGTGCATGGACAATGGATTCCATTAGCCTAACACGGCACCACTGCATGCCCAGAAGCAGAATTTTCTGCCACTGTCTGCGACACCAATTGTTGAGAAAAAATTATCTGCAGCCAATCCGTTTTGTTTAATCTTATGGCTACCACATATTTATTGGTTTTTACTGATTAACTTTTCAGTGCTTTATCCTATTGAGGTCTCGTCGAGACGATGAAAATGGTGTATTGGAATGTCCAAATCAGTCAAAAGTTGACGAAACGGCTGACATTTAGTCAAAACGGTACTTTTGTCTGTGACTGTGCCAAATTATCTGCGACATAGTCGCACGTCGCACCTCTTTCTGCCTTCGGGACTGCATGAACAGCAACAACGAAGCAAAAACACCTACAACATCGTTTTAAACTTGACTAAAATTGCGGTGCACGCTGCTTATCATTGCTACCGTGTTAGGTTGTGTGGAATGTGGTATTGTCGGTGGGCAATGGATTTCGACCTTTGGACTTTCCTTGTTGAGCTAAAAAAAAAAAATCCGGGGACAACTTGAAACCAAGCGACCTCGAAATTGGGATTCTGTTGTGGCGGAAAGGCGAGTTGTATTTCGGAGGGGTCCACAACCGCAGAAGCTCCAAGATTCTATCTAGATTCCGGCGCATGAAGTTTTCCAGCTAAGTTTTTGGTTGCGTTTTCTGATGTTATGTAGTTAGCCGCAGCGAGCGTGACAGCACGAGCGAGGCTCGTAATTTGGAGAGAAAAAAAATGACATCATTTTCGTGAACGGCGACCTTGATTTACATTTTACACCCATGGGGATAGTACAACCTTCCACATATACAGATCGATGGTGGGGAGCTTGGAGCCGCTGTGGAAGTGGTTCCTTTCGGAGATCCGAACTTTCAGAGCAGAGTTGACTTATATTACAGTGGGCGGAAACAATCATTGCAAGCGATTTGTTTCGAAGTTGGTGGGAACAATCATGGCGATTAACTTATAGCAGTGATAGGGTTTTACAACACTGGGGGGGGGGGGGTGTCCAGTCAACACTTCCATCCTGCACGGATGTCGGTGCAGGGTCACACCAGGTCATATTGTGGAAGAGTCGAATTAAAGAATTAGTCGAACAGTTAAATATTGCCAACGCGATTTAGTAGCGGTGCAGCATGCACGGGTCCAGCTACTATTACTAAGACCTTGTTCGACAGGTGGCGACCTCTGTTACGAAGTTTTTGGTTTATTTCCTGGAAAAATAAAATGAAAACCAAAAGATGCAAACTAGTATATAAAAAAAATGGCCAATGGCTTAGATTCTGCTTGGAATATCTTGATCATCTGTAAGATGCCACCGTGCTTACTTTTTCCAATAGGGTGTGCACGCACCTGTTTGAATGACTTAATATTTAATCAAGACTATCTGGGTGGTACTTGCTATGTTGGCACTGCTGCATTAGCATGGCAACATAACGGAGGTGGATCTAAAAAGAAAATTATGATTCATTTTTAAAAAATCCACGCCAATTATGTTGTGACGAAAAATGCAGCATTGACAACACCGTACTGTACTGTGCTGTGCTTTTTTAATTTAATTATTGCATTTTAACTTTTAAATTGTGAATACGGCATCAGTTGAATCTTGATTAAATTAACCATATTTTCTTTTTTTGGGGGGGGGGGGGAAGAAGTTTCACCCAAAACGAATTTAGCAATGCATTTTTACAAACTTGTCATAATGGCAAATAATTACCTGGAGTATTTGTGAAAAAGTATCTTGTATTAGCAGAATTCGCAGTGATGCACCGTAAAATGCTTCATTTTTCGGGACTCCACCCCGACCCCTTTTGGGGGACGGGGGGGGGGGGGGGGGGAGTGGTTGTGGCTGCAGCACTCCCCCAGACCTAGCGGCTTTGTTCGCCGTCCCCCGAAAATATTTCCTGGCTACACTCACTTTGTCTGTTTTTCAGTAGGCAAGAAGAATTGGCATGACTGAACTTGCCAACTGTTTGTTAAAATGTACTGTGCCGGTTGCTTTATCGCAAGGGGCAGGAAAAACAACCGTAAATATATTTAAATATTTCAAAAAAATACTAAGTGGCAACGCAAGTAGGTTATGAACTTTGAAACTGCTAGGTACTTACGGTAATCCGTTTATGTTCATAATTCGTTGATTATAGGTGATGCCAAAACAGTGGCAACTTCATGCTTGGACAAGTTGTAATCGGTGTTCGTCCCTCGGCTTCAATTCTACATTGGCTCGTGTTGCGGCTAGCTTTATCAACTTTACTTCCAATGCTACGAGTGTGGTGTAAACGCAAGGTGCACGGCGTGTTGGCAAAGGCAACTTGCGGCACAACATGTTCATCTTTTAACGAGCTGGATGTAAAATAACGAAGTAAAGTTTAGCTGCACTTTCAAAAAAAAAGATTGAAAGTGTTATGCTGAAAACCTTAATTTGTTTTTCAGCGGAAGATTTTTTTAAAACCAGAAATTTGCCAGGTTTGTAGCGTGGCCGCAGATGCGCAGTTGAAACCAACTGTGCTGGCGTGCACCCTGTCTGTATCGGTTTTCCGTTGTCATTCAAACGTGTCCTTGTGCGGAATGTTGGTATTGGTTGGTGCGCGGTGGTGGCGGAACCGCTAGCGTTTGTTCAACCAATGAAAAGGTCCGTTGCTTGGCTCGTGTCGTCTGGCCCGCTAGCCATCAATCTTTCTTTTAAGTATGCAATCAGGTTAGGCCCCGCCCCTTAAGTAAATTTGAATCGTGGCTAGCGTTGTGGTTTGGGTGGAACTTGCCTCTATCGAAAAAGGCTGTGTGGATAATTTTAGACCCGGAGGATTGGTCACCCTAACGATCCATCGGCCGTCTACTGGATTTAGGAAGGTGTCTGGATCGCCACGTTGGGGCCATCGTTGTCGCAGGTCAAAAATGCTGTCGCCGTTGGTGGGTGGATGTGTGTTGCATGGCCTGCGTCTTTTTCGTCGGTTCTGAATCCAGCCTGCTGCTTGAGAAGTGGGCGCCGATCTTGTGTCTAGTCGTCGGCTCCAGACCACCTAGACTCAAGGCGCTACGTCGATTGATGATTACATTTACAATGCTCAAGTGCAACACCGGGAAAAACAAGGAAGTGTGTGATCTTGTGTAGAGTGGATCTGGTATTGAATCAGCTGTGTTGTGACCCCGTGATCGAGCCGTGCGTTTTGAGCTGCTGGATTTTTTTTTTTAAACCTCAACATCTGACCTGACGGTTGTGTTGGTTAAACTTGTGATGGGATCTAGTGGTGTGGTTTTAATTTTGTGCTGTGCCGTTTGGATATATTAGGTGGTTTAGTGATTCCATGGTGCTTGTTGGCAAGAAAGTCCCCTTGGCCATGGATAGCACCTTGCTACTCCGTTCACATTGGGCCAAGGAAGAACAACTTCTTTACTTGGAGAAGGCTCGCCTCAAACGTAAGTGCTATTTGGGAAAGGGGGTGTGGTGCCGCCTTGTGGCTCTGAGGTTGTTCCCCCCTTCATCATAAAACTAGTGCACTAGAACCGCATATTTTCCAATGTTTGCTTTGAAACATAGCGTATCTACACAACGTGGATACTTGTCACCTTATCACGATTACTAGGTCAGGGTTTTTTTTTTTTATTATTATATATACCATACGTACACATATTTAGGGCTGAGTTAACGTGTTGATCGTTGAGATCGTTGTAATGTTAATAATCGAGATAATAGAAATTCAATTGTGCAGCTAATCGCTGTTTCCACAAATGGAATTTGGACATTCCTATTTGTTAGTAGTTGAGATGCTAGGAATTTATGTAGCTAATGGCGGTTTCCATAAATGGAATTTGGAATTATACAAAATATTTACAAATTGGAAAGAAATAAATAGGAAGAAAAACGATAACAAGAAAATTCTTATCGGATATTGTGTCTGTATTTATTATAAATAAATAAATACATAAATAAATAACAAAAAAATCTGAATGGGCTTGTATAAAGCTTTTATTATTTATTTATACGTATTTTGTTTCATTGTGACCTAAAATCTTATGGTTCTGGGAAAATAATGGGGTCACGGTCTGTGATTTTGATTCTTTGTTAAGAAAAGTCGATGGTTCGGGTGGTAGAGACGCGAGATGATGTAAATGACCGGGAGCCAGCCAGGCAGCGATTAGGCTAAAGCCGGATTCGTGCTTGGTGGCAGGTCCATGAGAGAACCAAAAGGGGTGAAGTTGGGAATCTTTAAATATGGAGTGTGACTGGCTAGGTTTAAACTGGAGGTACTGATTTGTCAGCTCCAGCAGTCAGGAAATCCACACTCATTCAATTGGACCCCTTCATTCATAGGCTGTTGCTTGTCTCGACCTAAATTGCTATTAATAGATCCACAGGAAACAGGCTTTGGCATCCCTCCCTCCCTCCCCCCTCCTCGGCTAGACTGGAATGGAATTAGAGATTGGTAATGTTGGGGCCAAGCGGTCGTAAGGTCAGAGGCCACGTTGGCGGCACAGACATACTTGGTAAAGTGCCTGCCTCGTGACTCAGAACTTCGAAACGCGAGCCCCGAAACGGTACAGCAGTTGTGTTAACCGGCTAGGCGCCGCCACTGTACGTCACACATGACGCCTTTTCTTTCTGGAAAATAGATAGGAGAGGGGAAGAGTCCATTTGGTGGCACGCGATGAGGGGGGAGGAGGGATGCTGCTTGGCCAACAGCTGATACTCCAGCTGTTACAGCCACCTGGGATGATGGCAAAGCCGGGCCAGACTCAAAGATGGGGGTGGAAGGAAGCCACGGCAAAACCTTCTTGTGCTGCCTAGTTAGTTTGGGCAAGCGTGGTGAACTTTGCCATTTTACGTGCTGAATCAATGGTGTGTTTATTTTTCAAGTTTACGGCACCGGTGCTAGATTTTTTTTACATTTTGTTGTTGGGTCCTCATCGTTGTGATGATCCCTGCTCGGTGGCCTATTTTGATGTCCCCCCAACAAAAACAACGTTTCGTCGTTGGAATCGATATTTTGCGTCGATGTATCAGTGGGAGACATTGACCGATATTTTTAAAGCTTTTTGTGGATCGGAAGTGCTAGACAGTGAACGCTAGTAAAATATGTGACGTTACGTCGTGATGGGATGGTAAATGTGGCTAAAGGTTTTATCTGTCGGACTATAGTACGCAAAATAGCCTACGTGGGGTGTAAATATGAGATACAAAGAAAAATAGGAAAGCAAGCATAAAGTTATTTACAAAATACCGTTACAGTTGAGCAAATATTACTAACATGCAAGTTAAAAACAGAAATAAGGAACCAATTTCGCGAGTTACACGTTACACACATGCGGAAATAAAGTGCAGTAAAAAAATAACCACCAGCAATGTAACGTGATAAATCAGTTTATCAGCGTATCGTGTTGGAACATAAAATAACAACACCCGTCTCAATGGAGAGTTTTTTTTCTTTGTATGTCATAATTACGGTAGATAATGCACTGCATGTTAGGTTTCCCAAGCATTTTTACTAAAAGATGTCCGATTTCCTAGAAGAAGACAATTATATTGAAGTGGGTGTAATTTGGCATATGTTACACTGTGACAACCTTCGGATAGAGTTGTGGATTCCAGTAATCTCTAGAAAGAAATCACGTCCACTAGAAATAAAGTAAAAGAATGATGTTGAATATGACACACAAAGTTTGTGGGAAATGTACTTGAGAGCTTAGCAATCAAAACCCTAAGTTTATGGTATGGAAATAAAAATAAACTTAAAAAAGGAAAGCGTTTTACTCCGAGTAAAGAGAACGTAAAGCACAGTTCGTACTACAGCTGGAATCTACTTTTGCCTTTTTCCAGGCCGGGAAAAGTACAGAATTCAGGCAGATTGTCAATAGGTTGGAAAAGTCTGGAATTGACAATATTTAAGAATAATTCGTAGCTGGTTATTTAAAAAATATTGTTCCATGATCGATTAAAATTGTTCATTCTTATAAACACTATCCGTCTACATTCTGACTGTAAACGAAAAAAAAATGTATATCACACGCGCAAAGATTTCTCTGACATTAGTTGCTGCTGCTGCCATAGGCCTAATTTGTGCTATTTCTGTTGCTAGCACTGGCATTACAAAGGCAAAATAAATAAATGTAGCGCCAAAATCTGAATATTGAGCTGAGCCTTAAAACTGTCATGTACATCAGAACTTACGTGAGCCTCACATACAAACCCTGCTAAAGGGTAAGTTCAACGGGCATGATGTACACAAATTTGTCGGTGCACTGTGACTTGTGCCGGCACCATTGTACCCATCGTTTATTAGCTTCGTGCCTGACCGTGTATGGTTACTATGGTATAGAGATGGCACGATCATCAATGATATCTCGATAAAACAAATTTTGAGGCTGGAACATTTTAATGTTGTAAATAAAAATATTAACTCTCCAAAGTGGCTAGCAACAGTATTGCACACTTCGTTAGAGAGCCCTTGTAATTCCACATGCAATGCCGCAAACCGCTTGTTTCTAACTCTTACGTTTTCCGAGATATGACAATTTAAGCATCAGGATTTGCACGATAATTCGATAAATCAGAAAAAAGTGCGATACGATAATCTACAAAATTTGTTATCGCGATATTATCAATTACTGTGCCACCCCTACTATGGTACTACTTAAGAAATTTTAAAACAACTTAGTTCACTGCTTGGTGAAATTCCAAGTCAAGGCTGCTAACCTAACCGGCCTGCAATAATAAAAACAGCAGCTCAAGTGGAATTTAAGTCAATTAACCGAACTATAACAGTACCACCACATAACTCGGAAAAATTCTGGGAAAAATTTTACCGCACACTTTCACAATACGAAAATTAACGATATTTTTAAATACCACTTCGTGGCAGAAATAAACATTTTTGTCATTTACAGGCTAATTAAATGCTTAGTGGGACACACTGTTTGTAATCAAAGCAAACAGTCTGCATTAAAGACTGGCCTTGCAAAGTCAACTACCCCGACTGGTACTTCAACCCTGGGCTTCGCGCTGACTAGGCCGGGCGGATCTTTGCTGAAGACTGCTGCCTAGCGTAGTAGCTGCTCAGTCTTTCTCAGTAGTAACCTGAAGGCAACTTTCACGAATGTGAATTGTATGGCGCTCGCCATTTGACCAGTACACCGTAAAATTCACTCGCCATTGTCTATTACCTCCTCGCCATGTAGAAATAGTTTTAGCAGGTGTGTTGCTGCTTAATGTTTGAACATTCTTTTCAATAATCTAACTGTCCAATCAGGTAAAGAGACTAATAACAATACCACAGGCATGGTTTGATAGCCTTTGTCATTCTGCACGTAATGATACAACTGCTTGTTTCTAGCTAGTACGGTTTCCAAGATATTGACCTACAATTTGAGCATGAGAGTTTGTTCATCAGTTCCTATTACGGCCAGTAGGGCTAAAAACCGAGTCACCAAATGCTGATTTTCCCTCGCCATTTGGCGAGTGGCGACCAACATTGGTAAAAGTTGCCTGAAGGTCACAGATACAAGGAGAGAAAGTCAAAAAATGCAAAGTTGCTTTCCATCTTTGTATGTGACCTTCAGGGGGCGTCGGACGAAACGTCTACTAGAAAATTGTCTAATATCTGCATAAATAAAAAATCTGGAAAATCGTCTAAACGGAATATCGTATAATGGATAAACGTCTAACTGCGGTTTCTGATGTTATATGTATAGCCGCAGCGAACGAGGCAGAGACATAGAGGATTTTCCATTATACGAATTTCCTGTTAAGACGACTTTCCGTTATACTGTCGTACGGTATACGTTCTTCCAATTTCGCGATTTTCCAGTTAGACTATTATCCCTCGCCCCACCTTCAGGTCATCACTAAGAAAGCCTGCTGAACAGCGACTAAGCTCAGCAAAAGCCTGTAGCCAGTCTGCCCCTGTAGCCCAGTCGTTATAGTGCCTGTTAAGTCATGGGTTCGAGTCCCAGATGGGATGGTTGTCTTTTCTTTATTAGATTAGTGATCTTTTATTCTCACAAAGCCAGTCTTTATTGTAGGGTTTGCCCCCATACAAGAATCTGCGCGACGCGGACAGTTAAAGGCTGCCATGGACAAATTTTGGCAGAATTTCTGCCGTTTTGTCAATTTTTTTTTTTTTTTTTACCAATTTTGA
Source organism: Lithobius niger (assembly GCA_023313725.1). Taxonomy (NCBI): domain Eukaryota; kingdom Metazoa; phylum Arthropoda; class Chilopoda; order Lithobiomorpha; family Lithobiidae; genus Lithobius; species Lithobius niger. The sequence continues at coordinate 4,942 of JAHWFP010088431.1, read as the reverse complement.
CATTCTAATATATACCATTTTTATCGTCTCGACAAGTCTTTCCATTAGTGGAGTAGCGAAATCAATACGGTAAAGTGTACTGAAAAGTTATTCACTAGAAACCAATGACATGTGAGTTACCATATGATAAAAACAGATTAGCTATAGACAATTTTTTTCCGGCAATTGGTGTCGCAGATAGTGGCAAAAAGTTTTGCTTCTGGGGTGTTTGCTTCATTTGCAATATATTTAATAAGAAAACAAAATGGTATTTGAACAAACAGGCGCCTAGTGAGGAATTGCACCTTTTTTTTTTTTAATAATTGCTCTGAGCTCTTGCGCCTGTCCCATATTACAAAATATTCCTTGGAACTGGGAAGTAAATCGAAAATCTGTCTACTTCAAAGAAGCATTTTGGGTGACTAAAGACTTTTAGAGCTTGCACTTCATTCTATCCACTCCTAAACATCCACTTTTTCTAAATATTCCAACCTCTCTAATTAAGGTATTATTTTAGAAGTGTGGCAAAGGCCGTTTCACATAAAACTTCATTCAGTCGGCATTAAAATACTGCTGAAAGTTTCATTTGATGTTAGCAGTAGCACGTCCAAATGGCCCCATCACGGTTTTCTGCCTCCTAGAAGCCACACAACTTCCAAAATATTTTTGGAATCCTCTTAGTCCCATTTGTTTACTGCTTTTTAGAAGAAGGAAAAAATGGTCCAAATTTGAAGTAAGGTGACCTAATATTTTTCACGTCATTGGTTTCATGTGGAAGGAGCCCTATTTGATGCCTACATGAATAGCTTACAGATAAAACGCTAGGAGGCTAGCCTAACAACAGGCAACAAAATATGCATGCAGACAGTATAGCCTTCAGTGTAGACGGCACACAATAAAATGGTGATTAGACGAATATTTTGAATACAGCTAATGCAAAACAGAAATTCAATCTATGTTTAGAAAGTTGGAACTAATGGGTATATTTGCACAGTGCCATCAACACAGATATATAAATAATCTACAATCTGAAATGACGGATTCTTCAGAAAAAAATGAGCGAATTCCCCAAGTTTTCCCAGCACCAAACTAGGCTACTCCTGAATCCGAAGCTCAATTATAGTGACGGACGTTTAGCCCACTCATCGTTCTAATATCCAAAAAAATTGTCTAGACCAATATTATATAGAATGGTTTTTCGCTTTCTATAATTCGTACCCGTTGACATAGTACGTTTACGGAAATTGAGTAAGTTAGGATACTGTTTTATCTTCGCTATGGGATGCACAGTGAAAAACGTCATAAAACGCGCACAAAAGAAAATCTGTGAATGGACTTACGCTCTGTTGCATCACTTTGATAAAAGGTGCACCGCAGGAATGTCATCTAATTTGTGGATGACGTAGCATTTGTTCATGTCGTGAACAACCCTCTCCAATGTCGGTCGCCACTCGCCATTTGGCGAATGGAAATAGGTAGTTGGCGACCTGAAATTTAGCCTACTCGCCAAAATGGCGACTAGCAATAGAGAATGACTCTCAAAGAGCGATATCTCGGGAACCGTACGAGTTAGAGACGAACAGTTGGCGGCGTTATGCTCAGATTTATAAGGGCTACTTAACTGCTTTATCTTCATTAATACTGGGGTGAAAGAGAATTCTACAATTTCGTAAATGCATGAATTAAAAAAAAACATGCATCGTGCAAGATGTCATTGGTATGTGGCGAGTAGAAATTGTGAAATTGCGAGTGCTATGTAAGGTCTACTGTCCAGGTGGCGACTGCTATTGGTTTCACATTCGAGAAGGTTGGTCGTGAATCATTAAAGAACGAGGCCTACCACAAATCTCTTAAGAATCTTCACTCGTAGAAGTATTAGCATAAATAGAAATTGGTTGGTTAAAAAAAAATCGTTCGTTATGGGGGAAAGAAAAAAAATGCAAAAGCCAAAAAATGAAATATTTCTCAAATTTTAGAAAATGCAGTTTATGCCTTTCCCCTACAAAAAAAAGCAGATGCTAACCTTATCAAAGTGTAGGCTATTCTAGATTAATTAAAATCGCTCCTCTTAAATTGTCATCGTGTTTCCACTATTGGATGTTGTGCAACCCACACAACAGAAAAGAAAATTTGAACAACTGTAACAAGCAGTGTAGCTACGACTCCTGAATTATTTGATAGCCTGGTTTGCAATTAATCACAAATTGATTGAACAAAACACTTTTTAAAGAGAATCACTATTATCACAATCAACGCTTATTTTTCAAAGTGGAGAAACTCTTAATCTGATTGATTAGTTTCTCCACTTTGAAAAATGACATGAGTGTTGATTGTGATAATAGTGATAACAAAAGTAATTCTCGTGTCACAAACTTTCAAAGTAAACATCATATGGATTTTTGTTGACTTAAAATAGCAGTTGCCATCTGCTTTGCCTTTCTTCTGCAGTCACCCTTGTCTATAATTTTTTTGTATTTTAAAGTAGCCTATTCTTTTGTAAATTTAAGCTAATTGCTGAACTTAAGTTGCAGCTTAATTTTAGGTAGCCTAAGCAAAAGGCCCATTAAAAAAAATTAAAACACTGATATTATCGTGTGCACTATAAATCCAGCATTGATAACCTGATACGTTTACAAATGTGCCTAACAGAAGGTAGCCTAACAAAGTTGAGAAAATAACACATTAAAGGCTTAAAGCACACCGAGTGCAAAACTTGTTCACCATACCCTACAATCCTTCAACCACTAATGTTTGAAAGATGAAGGATGTGATTCTTCCTTCTTTCCGCTGATTTCCTCCATTTTCGAGTTTTGAAAGCGATCTAAAAATGCATTAAAACACGTATCAATGTTAGGCTACAAATCAGGGAGTTTTCGTCCTTTTTCCTCCTTTTCCAACCAGTAAGGGTCTGATCCCTGAAGATGGTGCGCATGTGATAGAGGCATTTGAGAATGACAGCAGTTGCTATCTCCAGGAATAAAAGTGCCGATAAGAAATTTTTAAAAGCCCTAAGGCATTAAAAGTTATGCAAGCTGTGGCACAGGTCCCCCAAGTAGCTGGCGGTGGATTCAGTTCATTCACCTTCTGCAGTCTTGAAGTGGAATGCTACCAACCAAGCAAGCAAGCGGGCCATTGGCCAGTTGGCCTTGACAAGCCAAGAAGGGAGGGGCCAACACGTGTGCCTTGGGCTTCTTGTTGACTTTGCTTACTTCATACTAAACATTCTTTTCATACGTTATTGAAAATAGAGTAGGACACTTAAGTCGATAAAATTTTTATTTTATTCTTGTTTCTCATGCAGAACGTTCAAATGTTGCTAGTTGCCAACTACTGATGACATTTCTTTTTAGTTGCTGATCAGTGCATCAACATGCCTTTGTATTTGTGATGAACGAGACAGGCTATTATTGATCAGAAACTTATAGTTCAATTATTGTGCTGTGCAGGGAATTTTAGTTGTGCCTCAGGTTCCGATTGTTCTGTACGTTAGGAAAAATAATTTACTGTGTGGCTTTTATAGGATTGCTTTTAGAATATGTGCGGCACACACTTGTCTGAGCCCCCGGGCGGCCCACCCCGGGTCACGGATTTGCGCATAAGTTGGTGACTTAATTAGGGATGCACTAAATGTAGGGTACCAAATTAGCTAATATTCAGTTTCATGTACGTAAAGCATTGGGAGTATTATAAGAGTTCCAAAGATCACCCCTCTGTCGAGCGAGGGTTGCAATAAAGCGTTGCCACACATGCTTTTATATTGTATTTCCAATGAGAAAGCTTTTGTGAAAGCCTTTTTTTTTTCAAATTGTTTCTATAGAAGAGTTTCATGGGTAACTTGTTTGCCCAATTTTGGTTTTTGTGGGGGCACACTTACTGTATCATTTGTTTATTTGAATTGTCTAATACAGCGAGTTAGGTTATACCAGGGCCAGAAACTTTTCCAAAATAGTCGAAATTGCATTGACTTATAGGGCTCACAACGCTCCCCTAGACCCCCTAGCTCGAAGCAGAGGGTGCATTAGTTATTTGCAGGACACCCCCTGTATGCATGTCCATGCTAATTCAAGTTAGCCTAGCCTGGTAAATGATAAAAACAGTTGGATATCTTTCATCCTACGTATGCTCACATGTAGACATTGTTCAATGTAAAAAAAAAAATATGGCTTTATTGAAGCCCTAATGTTACAATGTAATGAGGGATATTCTCTCAGACCCCCTGCCCAAAACGCTTGTTTGCTGGATTGCTTTTTTTTCAAAATGTGGGGCAACCCTGGTAGTGTACATTAGTGTATATTCAATATTCTCATTATTCCTTTAGCCTAATTTTTTTTTTATAAGCATTTTTGGTTAGGTAGTGTGTTGCAGATAGAGGAAGAAAAAAACGAGGTTGCATCTTTTTTTTCCCTCTCAAAACTAGCTGGCTGAAGTTCATTCTCAAAGGATGAGTCAGCCGAGTTTCTTATTGGTCTTGAACTTTGTCTTAACAGCCTACAAACTGCATTTGTTAAAGATTTACTTCTGGATTAAGGGGGGGGGGGGGGGGGCCGGAATCATTCGTAAATAGTTAAGAATGTCGTTTCCAAGGTTATGCACGAGGAAGTAGAAAGTCATGTGTTGTCCAACAACCTTGTACACCCAGTTATAGTCAAGCATTAGGCTACTATTACGTATACTTTGGAAATAAATGACGGTCTATTTAAAGTACTAATGTGGCACAATGCAAACCTTTTTTTATCCTTATAAAATTATCGCGATAAATCAATAATATCTCTAGCACACATTTTGAGGCTGGAATAACTATTTAAATTGTATTAATTAAAAAAAAAAATATTGGCTGAACCCACAGTGGGCTGTGTGACCTAACCTATGTATGTAAAAGTAAAGAAAAATTAAATAATTAATATTAAAAAAAAATTCTGTCACGTTACTCGCACCTCAAGCGGATGTTAGTATGAATTTGAGC